>PVLA01007020.1:0-112552 GCA_004027455.1 Hydrochoerus hydrochaeris | reverse complement strand
AGAAGCCCACCTTATAGATGAGGAAAATGATGTTGACAGAAGTCAGGTAACTTGCCTAAGATTCCCCAGCATAGCAAAGAATGAGAAGCCAGAAGTGATTTAAACCTACTTGGCTAACAAAAGTTGGGGCTGTGGATCACTCTATCAGGATACACAGCTTTAGCTCTAGGGTCAGACAATTTGGGTTGACAGTGGTGTGTTGGTTCATGAACTTAATTTTTCCCAGGATTCTGGTGGCAATAAATCCTAATTTTGCCACTTTGATGGCTTAGTGATCCTAAACATCTATAAAATAGAGATACTCAAGAGTATCAGTATAATAGGGCCACAAGAGAAAAAAAATAAAATATGTAAGGATGTTAGCACAGTGCTTAGGACTTAGCTCTCAACAACTTTAAGTAAATACAGACAGACTCTGACTTACGATGGCTCAACTTATGACTTTTCTACATCATGATGGGTGAAAATAATACACATGCAATAGAAACCACACTTGGAATTTTGAATGTGGTATATTTCCTGGACTAGTGCTATGTGACATGATTGTCTTGCAGGACCTGGGCCATGGAAGTGAGTTGCAGACCCCGCAGCATGACAGGAAACCACTTATTGGTCAGCTAGGATGTTCTGCAGACTAGGTGTAGCAAATGCATTTTCAATTTATAGTATTTTCAACTTCCAATGTGTTTATAGGGATGGGACCTGACAGGTGTGCCTGTAATCTATACTCTCCTTCCTAAACACAGTGCATCCTTGCCCAGGATCACTGGATCCCAGATAAATGATATCCTTAAAGTCACTAGCTCAAATTTTGCTCCATGTTCATTATTATAGGAGTTTTGAACCAAGGTTTGCTTTTTGTCATCTTTCTATCACTGCTCAAAAAAGGAAGCAGTAAAGAGAATGGACAGTAGATGAAGACTGCTTTTCTTTACTGTCTGATTAAACTATGCAGATATATTACTTTAGATTAAAAATAAACAAATTTGAATGTTTAAAAATAGGAGATGCATAACTGCACTTCTGTGCCTTTTTTGTTGTTACTCTAGCAGGCAGGCAGCTCTGCTGTGGTACACTTCTTTTTTAATATTTTATTTTTATTAAAATATGCAGTATTTATCATTATGTAATACATAATGATTACATTCATATGGGAAACCGGTAACCTGCACATAACGTATCTTAATTCTTTTTATTTGCTCTGCCTTCCCCCTCCTCCTCCCCATTGTACACATCTGGTTAAAGGGAATACTCCCTTGGTAAAAGCTGCACATCTGCACCAAGTGTCTCCATTAGCCCAAAAGGCAGAAGAAATGAATCTCCTAGGATGAACTATACATTTTTGGCCCACCTGCACATCACCAAAGACTGTCAAGCCTGGGTGGGGAGAGAAGGAACTTCCTGTAAAGTCTGGGAGTGGAGAGGATGTGGGGAGAGAGTTTGCTCTGCAGATGGAGTTCACTGAGGAAGTGGGGGTGAAGAACATAAAGTTCCCTCCTCCACCTTACCTGCTCTAATGCACTGAAACCTATCCAGAATTTCTTACTCAGCCAGAAAAGCACCCTTAGGTTTGACCCAATCCAAAAAGACAGAGTTGGGCCCAAGGTGCCAGGTCCAGGGGAGTGGTCCTTAAACCCAGTGTTCAGACTGATGAATGTGTATGGAGTACCCACACATACACAAAGCACAGAAACCCACCCCCATCCTCAGTCTCCCTACACTTACAGCACATGCATCTTAGACAGCCCCCAGAAGGCACCATCAGTCAGTCTGCTAATGTTGTTCCGCTGAAGCTTCAGCACCTCCAAGCTGTCAAGTCCCTGGAATGTGAGGCCCTCGATGAGCCGAATCCGATTTCGATTGAGGTCCCTTAAGAGAAAGGGTTAGACAGGTCTGAGCATCCTATGTGCATTCTCAGGCAGGGCTGGCTGGGGTTTGCAGTCAGTGGGACAATAGCAGCAAAAGGGTGCCAGGAAGCCACGATGCTCAACTTGTGCCCCATCCAGCATGCAGCTGCTGTTGTTACTTTGGAAAGAGCAGCATATAGAACTCCCCACAGCCAGCTCTGAGCTGGCCTGGGTTACCCTGAACCTTGAATACTCCATCTGTCTTGCATGAGGGTATAGGTGCCATACGTGATTCTGCAGCCTGGACATGGGCATGACTTAGGATATAGACCACTTAGGTGAGGTCTGTTAGCTCAGCAATAGATTTCCACACTAGACACCTGAACCCAAGAGAGTTCTAACCACTATCAAATGGCAGTCAGGCTTTCTACTGGAAGTACCTGACAGGATCTCTACATACAGACAGAAGTTACTGCCAGTGGTGGTGGGGCGAGGGGAGGTGCAGGTTGCAGGGTGGTAGTGGAGGTAAAGCATATATACTTGGCTTCTAGCCCTTGCATAACAAAACCTCAGCTGACCAAAAAAATGCCAGGAAGCTGGGTGGGCTGTACCCATTAGCAACTCTGGAGCGAGGGCAGAGAGAACCCAGGGCTAACCTCAAATACCTCCATACTGTCTCATGACCCTGCTTCCTATGAAGCTCCCTTAGCATCAATGAAATCTTCTCCATAAATTGAGAAGAGTTAAGCCAAGATCTCCCAGCCAAGGGAGGTGACATGCTGCAGTAAAGGCTGGGGACCCCTGACCTGCCACCAGTTGGGCTTTCAACAAGTGTTCTGTCCAGTTTAAACCAAATTTCCAAAATTAGCTTATTTTCCTGAAATACACCTTCTACTAAAAATAAGAAGAGAAGAGGATAGGGGAGAGAAGGGGAGAGAGAAAAACAGGGATAGTGAGAAAGAGAAGAAATCCAGGAGCACTCAGGTAGCAGACGAAAATTTGATGGGAGGGATAAAAGTCTTTCAGTAGGTTTTGGTTAATTAGTTTTTCTTGAATTTAAAATCCCACACCATCCTGGAAGTACAATTAATTGGTTTTGGTTATTGAAAACATAACTAAATAAATCATTTTAAGAGAAAAAAATAAGTTAACTACCTCATAAGATTTAGGAGATGAAGACAACAACCATCTCCCACTTACTACCCGTCAAACTGTCCAAGGAGTATCAAATGCTCTTGTGCCCAAGGTATAGATTTTATGGGTTCCTTTAAAAGTGACACTAAAACTTGTGAGATAAATAAGAAACTGAACACACAGCCTAAGCATTAGCCAGCATCCACTAACCTTCATTTCATCTTGGAAAACGTCAGCAAGGACAAGCACATATGTATATATACTCAGTGGATCTTTTCATTCAGCAATCTTAAGGCAGCCCACCAGCACCAGACCTAGCTCCTAATTTGCTTTTATTAGGTGTTGCCATAGAGCCATTAATAATAGTTTATGTAGAGCTTTACCAAGGGAGAGTGAGGAAGGGGCTGCATTTAGTATGGGGTCCTTGGGGAAAATATGGTCCCATAAAGTTTGCTAACCTTAATTAAAGTGCAGGTTTCTGTACTCACAGTTGTGTCAGTCTGGGTAATTTGAATGCCTTTACAGGAAGCTGGGTGATCCTGTTTTTGCTCAGACGAAGAGTAAGCAGCGACCGTGACAGACCATCAAATGCTCCCGACTCCAGGGTGCCAATGCGGTTGCTTGCCAGGTTGCTGAAATGATTCAGGGAGAAAATATAGTGCAGCAGGGGGCCTTCCTCCTTCTGCTCCAGACACAGGACCTAGCTGAGTCTGAGCTGGGAAAACCCAGTAGGACACACACAGAGAGACAGGTTTCCAATGAGACATTTGTTATCACAAGGCTCTGAAGCCTGTACTGACTCCCAGGTGGGGAACCAGACAGAGGTCACAGGACTGATTGTCCAAGAAAGGCCTCAAGGCCAACCTTGTTTCAGCCACAGCACACTGTACTTCAGGCTGGTAGGGCCAAGAGGTGGGGGAGTGACAGTCACACACCTCACCCAAACCCTCTCACACACCAGCCTGGCCACCCACTGGTGTCCTCAGGTCCCACTTGTAGTACTCCTTCCTCACCCCTACTGCCCCAGGCTGATGAGAAGAAGCCTAAGAAGTAAAATGAAATTGAGAAGCAAGGTCAGTGCCGATTTAACAAACTGGGGAAAGAGTCTTTGTGAGATGAATCTCAATGCAAGACTTATAGAACAAGTACATAAAAAACAGTTCAAATAATTTTAAATGCTTCTGAGAAACTCTTGTTAAAGAGACCGGTGCCCTTTACCTTCTCATAATGCCTGCACTTACAGGTTAGGTATGTCAGGAGTGCCTCCCATAACCACACACCAGACATGTATTGCCATGAACAACAGAGATGTATGCATCTCAGTAAGGACCAATATGGTCATCCTATGAGAAGATAGTCCCAATATCTCTCTTACTGCCTGTCCCAAACAAAGGCTGGGTGCCTCTAGCCTATGTGAAAAGAAAAAAAGACTAGAGTAAATCTTCCATCATGGGGTGAGAGGACAAGGCACCTGTGGGCTCTCCACCAAGCAGAGGCCCAGGACAGGGCATATGAGGATTCTCAGCAAATGAGGCTGGACTGTTTGTTCTTAACACTCCAGATTAGAGAAGAACAGTCTGTGTGATGAAGACATACCAGCCACCAGCTGCCAAAATAGAATGTCCCTCTCACTTTTGTGCAGAGAAAGAAGACCACTGTGATTCTGATTCTGTTGAGCAGTTGGTGGTTTCTTTGTCCCAAACAAGGAAGTGTCAGGTGGCAGCTGGACACCTTTTGAAAGCCCCCATTTAGGATTTAACAAAGGCAAAGGCCTCCTAGTCCCAACTCTGGCATCTTGATGCAGCCAAAGAAAGAAATTACTCCTTTCTCTTGGAAAATTCACATGCCAAACCTTATCTTTCCTGAACAGATGGATCATGATGACCTGTAAACCAGCTTTGCAAATGAGTTCCAAAATTACTCACTACTAATAGGAAAAAGTCTCTTATAGTAGGTGTCCAAGAGTCTTCTCCAAAGAAACATTTTCCTACAACAAGTAGTAGATTACTTAGGTTTCAAAATTTTTTACTCCTGTCTATTCTCTAGTGCACATAAATAGGGAATTTATATGGGTTAAAGGACAACAAATCTAAAAGGTCCGGAGAACCCACACAACAAAGTCACTGCCCTCCCTAAATAGAACTGAATGACCTGTTTTAATGGGGCATGCCACTAGAAAGATCAGCACTGACAAGTTTCAAAGAGGTCTCCCTCCAATTTGACTACTCTGACCCAGGTTTTCTCTCCAAGCTTTTTTAGGAGGTAGCCCAACACATAGGAGCCAAAATAGGCTTTGTGGTACATTCATGAACAGGCTATAATGATTAAGGGTCTCTGCCTGCCTCAGCTTCCCCTTGTGTTTGTATGTGTTTGCAGTATCAGAAGAATGCTATGAGACTCGGAAATACTCTACAAATGGCGCTTCTGCTTTCGGCCTTGCTGAGGAAAGCCAAAGAAAGCCTGCACTGTACCCATCTGTGTCACCTAGGGCTGAGAAGCAAAGGAAGCATTCACCCAACGTCAGACCTGGACACCACAAGGCCATTACCTGACCAGAAAGCAGAAGGGTGGTCCAAGAGGCAGAAGTACTTACAGCTCCCTTAGGCGCAGTCCATGTGGAAAGCAGGTGCTCCGGATTTCCGTGATGTTGTTCAAACCCAGGTCCAACACTTCTAAAGACAGGTATGCCTTCAGCTGATTCCCGTCCACACTGCGAATCTTATTGTGCTGCCTGAAACAAGGGTAAGTGACATGAACATTTCTTTTTATGCAGAATAACTACAAGAAAATAAAACTATGTTCCCCTATTTTTACTAGTTGCTTTATTCTTTAATAAAAATAATAGTTCAGTAGTACTCAAAATGTGATCTCCCATTCTTTTTCCCATCAAGTTACCACCTGTTAGCTGGGAGCCAGAGAAAGTGCTTGATTTTATGTCAGGACAAGTTGTCTATCTGCCAGAGTACTGTAACTCAGATGCTCTGCCCAGGGGCAAGAGCAATGGTGGTATACAAGATCACTTGAGACCTGAATGACATGCCCAGCACCCAACAATGTACCTACCATGAGTAGGTATAACCAGCCAGCTCCAACCCAGCTCCCATCTGTACACTTTGGAACCTAGACCAGTGGCATAACTTTCAGGATTATAGGCATCAGGGACCAGTGGTCTGTGTGATCCAATGTAAGACACTGTTACACAGCCCACATTTTACTGACGCTGACAGTGCCAGCCATGGAAACAGAGATTTTTTTAAAAACGATAATAATTTAAATGATGATGGCAAAATCCTAATCTAAAAAGGGAAAGGGAAGCTCACTTTCTAGGCATAACCAGAATCAAAGCTCTCACCTCTACAATCTTAAAGAATTTGTGCCTTAGTTTTTGCATCAGAAACATGGGGCCACAACCTGTCATTCTGCCAGGAGTGTATAGCCTGCAGCTGATAGGTGGGGAAGGCTGGCTTGCCTGGGCCACAGAACTATCTTGGGCCATGCATAAATTATATAAGTAACAAAATTTCTTTAGTTTTTAATATATGATTATAATGCAGGAGTATCTAGACCAGAGACCACAGGCTAGACATACCAGAGAGAATGATTCAAACTGAAACCACATTGAAGCATCCATTCAACGTTAATCAGTGCCGGTGTTTACTGCTCCAAGAGAGCCACTTTACACCATGACTTATTTGGACCTTTAATCCTCTTTCTGCCAGGCTCACAAGCTAACCAAGCCACCAGCAGTTACTAATGAGGAAAAAGGTAATGAATGCCAATCCAGGTGGGGACTACCCTGCTGTTCTCCCTGGCATTCAAACCACAGTGGCGCAACTCCAATAGTAGAAACCTGAGAGTGTGTGATGAGGCAGCACTGGCCTCTTGGGTTCCAGATACATATCTGGGCCCATTCTTAGTAAACAGGCTGCTCTCCAGCCAGTCAGAATATTCTGGAACACAAATCAAGCAAACCAGGCATTGCTTACCAAATGGCATCTCTTTTAAACAAACACTTGACCAAATCAGTTCCAAAAAGCATAAACAAGGACCTTATTCCCAGAAGCTCCGGGCTTCTCCTTGATTCCTTTGTCATTTTCACAAGTCTCCCAGGCCCTCAACTCAAAACTCCACTTACAAGGGCAAAACTCTGCCCACAGGGAACCCTCTCAAGAATGGGAAGAACACTCCTCCCCACCACACTACTTCTTTTGAATTCTTTAAATTCTTTAATAAAGATACAGTCTCTTTAGTTATCTGATTCTAAAAGAAGAGGAAAAAACCCTTATTTTGTAGGTTACAGGAAGAAAAAGAACAAGAAATACAGGCAAGAGTGTCGAGACTTTCCCTGGAACACTGACTACAGTCCCAGAAAGCCAGGCAAAGAGGGTCCAGGACCAGGTTCTTGCACCCAAAATTGCACAAAGATGGGTCTTGCATGCTGAGACTGTGCACAAGCAAAACTTTCGGGATGGTTGTGAGAAGCCTCATGTGTCTCACACTTCCTCTCTCCTCTCCCACACATCACCTCCTCAACGCCTAGGCCTTTGCTGTTGTCTTAAACCTTTTTTTGTCCTTCATGTCAGTCTTTTATTCACAGACTCAAACTCATCCTGAGCCCCTCCTCTGCACAAAGGACTCCTAAGGAAGACAAGGGGACTACACTTTATTCTGCCAGGAAGAAGCTGCTGGGACAGGTGCCTGTGACCAAGATGCTTCAGTGAGGGACCAGGCAGGGGAGGCCTCACAGTGGATTAGGTGAAAGGGCAGCAATTGGAGATACACACCAGAGAATATGGGGTGGGGCCTGCAGATTACAACTGAGGAGCATCAAAAAGTGATCCTAAGTCTTCTAGTCCAGACCTCCAGAGAAGGAAGCCAGGCTAGCAGGTCAATGGCTACACCTTCCATCCTTTAGTTGCAATCTAGTCCCAACCCAGAGAGATCCTGTTAATAAAATCAGTGGGCAGACAGCTCATACAATAGGAAATATTTACAAATCAAATTACTGATAAGAGACTCAGCTCCAGAATAGAGTCACCTCTGTATCTGCAGGTTCTACCACTGTGGATTTAACCAAGCACAGACTGAAAATACTCTAGGGAAAAAAAAAAAAAAAAAACTTCATCTGTACTGAACATGTATAAACATTTTTGTCCCCTATGAAATACAGTATAACATTTATATAGCACTTATACTATATTAGATATTAAAAATAATTTAGAGATGATTTAAAGTATATGGGAGAATGAACATAGTTATACGCAAATACTGTGTCATTTTATAGAAAGGACCTGCACATCTATGGATTTTGTTATCTGTGAGCTGTCCCAGATGATTCTACATAAATAACTCTGACAACTCAACAAAGGAAAATAAACATTCTAATTAAGAACTGGGCCAAGGACTTGAATGAATGCTTTAAAGAAGGTATACAAATGGTCAACGAGCACATGAAAAGATATTCAAAATCAGTATTCATCAAGGAAATATAAGCAAAAAACTGTTATTGCCTTACACCCTCAGATGGTGATCTATCAAAGGAAAATAAAAGTAGCAAGTATGGATGTGGATTTGGAGAAACAGGAGCACATGTTTGCTGCTGGAGGGAATGTAAAAGGATGGGGCAGGAATACTGGAGAAAATAGTAAAAGACTCATAAAATTAAACACAGATTCACCATAGGATCCAGCAATTCTACTTTTCAAAAATTGTCAGATCTTTATATTTAAGAATATATTTAATATATTCAGATATTTTAAAATATAAGTAGGATCTTAAAGTAATTAACATTATAGAATTTGCGCTACTCCCTTTATTAGTATATGTTTGTGGAAATAAGCATTCATGATGGGGAGCAATTCTATTTAAGAGTATTAAAGAAGTGAAAGCAAATCTCAAGGAGATGTATACCCATGTTCCCAGAAGCATTAATCACACTATTCAAAAGATAAAGGAACCCAAATGTCCATCAGCAGAGAATGGAGAAGTGCAGTGTATACATACAATGAATATTACTCAGCCTTGCAGAAAGGAAATTCTGTCATGTTCTGTTGAAAATACTAATGGTCTTGAGGATACTATGCTAAGTGAAATAAGCCAGTCACAGAACCAGGAACACCATCTGATTTCATGTAGAGGTGTTATCTGCCACAGTTAACTTCACTCAAACAGAAAGTAGAAAGGCAGTTACCAGAGACTGGGGAAAGAGGACAATGAAGAGTTGTTTAGTGGACATGGAGTTGTAGTTTCGCAAGATGTAATTCTGAAATCAGTTGCACATGAATGTACTTAACATTATTTGACTCTACAGTTAAATTTTATGTTATGTGTATTTTACCACAATTTAGAAATAAAACAAAAGAGTTCACAAGACTTTTCTGCATAGAACAGATGCTGACTCTAGTGGCTCACTTAGGAGTAAAGCCCTACAATAGCCCTCAAGGCCAAAGTTATCTGCCACACACCTACCTAACCTCCCACTCTTGCACTTCTTATAATCCCCAGATATGCCAGCCCTCAGGCCCTTTGCACCTGCTGTTCTCTCAGAAATTCACCTGCCTCAAATCCTCACATCGTTCCTGCCTTTATTCAAATGTCACCTCAACAAGGCTCTCCCTAGCCACCCTCTTACAGCACACACATACCCACAAGTGCACACACACACACACATTTTCTACTCCCTTGTTTGCTACTTTTCTCAATAGCACTAATTATCATCTAACATAATTTGCAGTTACTTGTTCTTAGTATAACATCTTCTCCCACTATCATATGACAACAGAAAGGGAGAAATGTCTCCCTGCTTTGTTCACTACTATGCATTCAGCCATTGGAAGAAGTGAGGCATGGAGTGGATGCTCAATAAGTATCTGTTGTGTGAATCACAAAGAGTGAATACAGGTTAAACTTACAAAGGCCAAGGGTAGCACAGGTAGCATGTGGGACTCACCAACCAGGAGATCTCAGAAGTGCTAGGAAGGAAGACTTCACAAACCCAAATGTACATATAATGGCAGCTCCAGAGAGTCCCAGGGCTCCAAACCACATCCCCAGCTGTCTAGGACACAACTGCCACCATCTGTCCCAGGGCTGGTCTCTATGCTCTAACTGTAGCCAAGATCTGGATCAAATCTTCCTAAATGTTCTGTGCTCAGCAGAGATGACTTGAAAGCTCTATGCTCCTGCCAAACCCGCTGCCTTTCCTTACATGGTAGGAACCACTCTGTGTAGATGTCTGAGGACCCCAGCAACTCCACCCAAGGCCAAGGAGGGTTTACTGCTGGAACATGGTACCACACTGTGAAACGTGAGCTGTGGGCACTGCCCTATCCAAGTTCAAATCCCAGGTACATCACTCATAGTAGTGAATCTAGGGGTGTGAAGTTCCTATGTCCCATTGGCTGACAAGACCTGGAATGTAGCAGTACCTCAAAGAAATGCATTCCTGCTTTTATTAGTCACATTTGTATCCTCACAACAGAGCTAAAGGATCCAATTTATAGGGGATATTCTGGAAAGTGAATAAATAAATAAAAGAAAAAACAGGCAGTCTAACAGGCAGTCTGGCTTTCATCTCAGGAGCCAAAGTCTTCAAGTCTAAGCCTCACACATGAAACATGCCTACTCCAGCTGCAGGAAGTCAAACCCAGACATGGTGTCACTGGGCTGACTTGGGAAGCCACACTTCAAAGCAGGTTCCAGGCTGCAACTTCTGCAGGCCTCAGAGTGGCTCAAGATCCAAAGGACCCCAACTGGAGGACATCTTATTCCCACAGCCAAGAAGGGCTGAGGGTTACATCTACATCAAGAACAGCAGCTCCATCTCCATCATTTCAGATATAGACAACTCATCTAAGGGATCTCCTTCTGGACGTCCATACAAACAGGTTAGAGAAAACAGTAGTATTCAGACTCCCACAGGGAGCCCTTCCTAACTTGCTGAGAAGACCTGTTGGCTGCCACCATTCAACTTTATGAGAAGTTCACTTCACATCAGTCACTTATAATCAACTGCCTGGTTCCCAAGAATGCCCATGCAAATTTCCCTAACTTCCAAATCCAGCTCCAAGTGCTCTTTAACAATAGCTGACCAATTACTAAGGCCTCTTATATATGCACTAGGCCCTGTGTGACGTAGCAATAAAATAGCATAGCAATCTAAAGAAGTAGGCCCTGTTATGATCTCTACTTAGATGGCTGGAAAAATTGAGGCTTAGAGATCTACTGGAACTTGCTCAAGGTCACACAGATGGGAAGCAAGAGGAGCTGAGATGCAAACCCAGGGGATTATGACTCTTTATCAGTCCACTTAAGAGGCTCTCCTGGCAGAACTGTACAGACATGATCCCAGACCACAACCATAAACCTTCAGCAAAGCTGGACCAGGTATGAATGCTAGCTGGCTATTTCTTGCTCATCTCACACTAGTCTGTATAAACTGGCCTCAGTCAGGTTGCCCAGCTTGTATATCAGCTTCCCTGGATCCTAGATGAACAGCAAGGATGCACACTGGCCAGTACAAAGACAGTTCTAATTCTGCATGGAAAGAGAATGGTTCCCTCAACATCATGTCTTCACAGACCTGTGAGGGCTGAGTCCCTTCATTTCTAGGGCAGGCTATAAACAGACCCTTGGACATTTACAAAAAGGGTAAGGATAGTGTGAGCTGAAGGACAGTGCTGTGTTAAGAACACTTCTTATTGGCTTTATCAAAGGAACACTCATAAAACTAGAGATCCTGCATGATGTAGCATTAGGAAAGTGTGTGGCAGCTACTGGTCACATGGCATCACCTCCATTCAGTGTTGGCTTACCACTCAGCCTGCCCTCCGGGGCCAGGAGAATTTAACACTGCAGAAGTCTATTAAACCACCACCTGTTTAAGACTTCAAAAATAAAATCAATCTTCAAAGGTGGACAGCAGGCTACAGATGGAGGCATTTGAAACCCACACTTAAAACTCTTTATCATAAGTGACTGTTCCACTATGGTTCTGGTTTATAAGGTATTACCATTAGTACTGGAAAAGATCTCATGTCACAGATAAACAGCCAGGAAGCAAGGGTGAGATCAAAGGCAGAAGGGCAAGGTGGGTCAACTGGGATATTTTTGGTTCCTAAAATTATGAACCTATCGTCTACACCAAGTATCAGCAAATTTATTACATAATGTGCTAAATGATTACTATTTTAGGCTTCCTGGGTTATATGGTCACTATTACAACAAATCAACTCTGCTGCTGTAGCCCCAAAGCAGCCACAGATCACATGTAAATGATCAGTGCAGTTGTATTTCCCTGAATTTTTAACTTACTAAAATAAGCAGTGGGCCAGGATTTGCTATTCCTGTTAATATGGCAACCAGTTTGGGTTTCTGGGGACAGAGACCCAGACTGAATTCCAGCCCCAGTGCAATTTTGGAAGTGGGTAAACCACTGTTTCTCTTTCTGGCTTACCCATCTGCAAAATGGGGCTAAATATTTCTCTACTAGAGAGGAAAAAACCCTCCCATTTTCTCTTCATTTTTCCATATCAGACATCACTAATCACAATCTTTTCTACCAATGTATTTTCCACCTCTTCAAAAAATGAAACAGAATCCAAGTCTACATTGTTATGCTCCTAAAAGATGATCCAGGTTACTCTCTGCAGCCAGTAGAGCTAAGCGGGCATACAGGATGATCTTATGGAGCACAAAGATCCACACACTGCCTGCCCTCTCTTTTTTTAGATCTGCCAATTACTCTGAAACATATTGAAGCTAGCTAATTCACCAGCCCCATCACCTGGGCTGGGATGACCTTTGACTCTTCCAAACTTTGTGGTGACTGTCCACTTCTTGAGTGTGGACACTAACCAGAAATGACTCTCCTATCATTTTAATTATTTAACAAGTTAGCAAAATCCAAGTCTTCTGTTTGTCTGGACCTCTGGCTTAAACATACACATTCACACAATCTAGCCCCAGAATAGAAAATATTCTTTAACATACTTGTTACACACACACAGGCACACATGTATGCCTCACTTCCATTCCTTCTTTCCATCATTCCCCACAGTGATCCTGACAGACACACTCAAACCTAATATCCTGACAGCTCTGATACCCACAGCACTTTGCTTATAAGGGTGCTGCTCCATAGATCTCACTAAGATTACATCATAGCACATAACCCACTGCCCACCCAAAGGCACTCAAAGATCTGATCAAAATGGCTGAAGAAAGCCAGGGACATAGCTCAGGGGCACAGTGCCTGTCTGGTAAGTGCAAGGTCATGAGTTTGATTCCAGGTACAAAAAAATTAAATTAAATTAAATTAAATTAAATTAAATTCAAAATGACTGAAAGGCCAGACACAGTGGCATGCATCTATAATCCCGGCTATCTGGGTGGCTTAGGCAGTAAGATTCCAAGTTCAAGGTCAGCCTAGGCAACTTAGTGAGACTAAAATAAAATTTTTAAAAAGGCCTAGGAATGTGGCTCAGTTGTAAAACACCCCTGCGATGAAGGCTTACCAGCAACCACATACCTACCATGTGGGGATACCATGTGGAACCCAGACAATGTGAGTGTAAAATTCAGTACAGGGCAGAGCAGTCCTGATGCCTACCCCAAGAACACAATAGAGGCGACAAATTCTCCTTTGTTTAAAAAAAAAAAAAAAATGCAGTACCAGCAGGCAGGCCATATGGCCAAGTGTTGGCAGTTGTTTTGTTTGTACACATTTTCACTGAAGTATACAAGTAATACTTAAAGTATACATATTACACATGCAGAGTTCTATTTTTTACAAAGGCACACACCAGAGCTGGACAAAGAACATCATAAGCACTCCAGACCTGTCATTCACTCTGTTAGCTTCCTAGCTGTTATTCTCCCCAACCCAAAAGAAACTTCTACTTTCTACCTCCCATGATTAATTCTGCCTTTTTGTGTCTTATTACATGAAATGTAACATGTGTCTACCCTACTGTATCTGTCTACTATCACAACATTATGTTTATGAAATCTACTCAGGTTGTAGCATTAGCAGTAGCGAATTCTTTTCTATTGCAGTATAATATTTCTATTAAAGAAAACATATAGCAATTTAGTTTTTCATTCCATTGCTGATGAATAGTGATTTATTTCCTGTTTGGGCTACTATAAAAAAAATCATAGCTATAAGTATGGATGAGTATTGCACAAGTGCCTTTTGGAGCATATGTACACACTTTTCTGGTAGGTATGCAAGCACCAGGCATAGCACATTACACAGGTGATCAGCCTCACTAGATACTGGTAGTGTTTCTTTTAAACCAAAGTCCTCAGGGTTGAATTGGAACTGAAAAACCACTTGATCCAAGTGCTGTTTTCATCTGACCACATCCTCAAAATGTCACCCCTCTCACAAGTTCCCTTTTCTGCATTGTTCCCCACACCACTGAAAAGCATCCAGAATACTGCCTGAGGCCACATAACACGGCCAGGTTCAAATCTAATCTTGTTCAGATATCAAACAGAATTATTTTATTGTAAGGAAGAATCTAATGGGTACCGAAATAATGATGATAATAATTCTAAGAGCCAACTAGTAAGAATAACATCAAGACCACTGCTCATGTTTGAATCTGAAAAGCAAATTTTTATATGAATGATGTAGAAGTGTTTTCCTAAACCAATTTGAAGAAGTTTCTCTTCTCAGAATGACAATCAAAAACACCACCCTCACTATCTTGCTTTAGGTCTATTCTCTTAAAAATGAAAACTACGACCATCTGTTCCACTGCATAAATTGATAATCTGCTTGAAGCCAGTGTCTCACAAGAAATGGTCCAGCCAGGATTTTTCACTGGACAGGAAATGAGAATCAGAATAAGCAGGTCTCTCTCTTGCTCACTCCCTCCTTCCTCTGCTGCTGGTGAATCACCAGTTCCCTGGGGAATTTTGGCAGATTCTCAGCTTGGCTGCAGATGACGTTCTGGATCTGTTTATTCAGGTGGAGATCGGATAAAAAACAAGAGCAGGCCAGTGGCTGGATAAACAGCCTCCACCAGGCGGGGTTAACCTCTGTGAAGGCAGAGTGGGCTGTGTCAGCCAACTTCCCAACCCATTCACTTCCTTTAGGGTCACTGTGCCTTTGGGGTCTTCAGCAGACAGTTCCCATTAACTCCTTACAGAGGAGACCTGATGTCCCAGTCCCCATGGGAATGCAAGGTCCCAGGGACTCCACTGCAGCAGCTCCTACCTAGTTCTCCCACGCATTTGCTTTTGACTATTGAGGTGGATCCTCTAAGTCCAAAATGAAGGAATCTAGGGACAATCAAAAAGCAGCCACCATTGTTCCGTGATGCAGATCATCAGGACCCAATCCAAGCTATCAGAATATTTCCACATTTTCTTTTAATACACACACACACCTATAGAAAGACATTATAGTGTGAAAGAAGCTTATCTCAAAAGACAATTTTATGATTTCAGATCTGACATTCTAGGAAAGGTTAAGACTATGGAAACAGTTTAAAGATCAGTGGTTGTCAGGGAACAGGGTGGAAAAAGAAATGGTTATAGGGTATGCAAAAGATTTTTAGGGCCATGAAACTTCTGTGATAGTGGGTATGTGTCATTATACATTAGTCATACCCACAGAACATGCAACACCAAAAATGAACCCTAATGTAAACTGTAGACTATAGTTAGAAATAATTTATCAGTATCAGTTCATCCATGGGTTGTAATCAATGTATTACTCTAAGGCAAAATGTTAGTAAAAAAGCTGACATAATCCTAGTGCTCCAGGAGGTTGAGCCCAGGAAGATTATGAGTTCAAGCTCAGCCTGGGAAATCTAGCAGTTTAGTGAGACCTTGTTTCAAAATTAAAAAGAAATAAAGGATTGGAGACCTAGCTCAGTGTGAAGGCCCCCAGTTCAATCCTCAATACTAAAACAAACAAACAATAGGGCCCATAAAAATGGTATAAAGACAGAAAAGGTAAAGGAGGGAATGTAGTAATTCTGTATTTTCTGCTCAATTTTTTCTATAAATCTGAAACTGCTCTAAAAGTATATGAATTCAAAACAACTCAGAACTTCCACAAATATGAAGCAGTCAATAGGATGCATGGTGAATTCCGGCTGGGGTTTTCAGCTCATCTTATTTACTGCTATATCCTTGGCACCTGGTTGGGGGGTACAGAATTGAGAATAAAAAAGATGCTCAATTGGTATCTATTGAGTACACAATGAATTATAACTTTAATTTCCTGAAGGTTATTTAAGAAAAAAAAATGGCATGATACTTTCCTGTTAAAAATTTTTAGGAAAAAAAATTATCAAAAATATATAAAATTAACTTTCAAATTGACAATAGAATTGGATTTGAGTTATTTATGCACTTCCCAAGTCCCCTTCAATCCCAAACACTGCTATTCATGGAAGAGCCAGTTCTGCTTACCTGATACTATTCCCAGCCCCAGCCCTGAGAGGAAGCTTCACCCCTCTGAGTTTCATCTCTCAGCGCCTCCCTCCTCCTGCCTTGGAAGTTCCAAGCAGTCACTGCTGATCCAAGGCCTTTTGGTGCAAGCCACATCTGAGCCACACATCCTGATTAGAGAAGCTGAGCCATCTGAACACTGGCAGGGACTTCTAAAGACTTAAGGAGTCCCTTCTGTGCTTGCAGGAAGGGAATTTGTCCTTGCATCTGGGTAGGGCAACGGGTACCAAGTTGAGCCAGGACACAGAAAGAACAAGTCACTTCTATCAGAATTCCCATCCATGTATGGGCACCTTTGGATCAGAAAAGCTAGAAGTATTTATTTTTTGTGGTCAGGGCAACACGACCACTTCGTGATCACTCAGCTTTAGTGCCCCCCTAGTGAGCTGATAACATCACTTCCATTCCTCTCCTTTTGTTTCCCTTTTCCTAGCGACCAACCTTTGCACACCCCAGCACACTAGTAGCATTCCTCTTGGGCACACAGACAATCCTGCCCAAGACCTCAGACTTCAAAGATGCCAGCCCAGCCAGGGCAAGAGGGAGTCAGTAGATTAGCACTGTCCAATTCAACTGCATCATACAACCAAAGGTTTGGGAGTACTGCATAGCTGGCCTGGCCTCCCCTGAGTTCTCACTACAACATGCCCAAGTTCACTCTCATCACAACTGTCAAGGCTGTTTCACTCTGTTCCTTGAGGAAGGAGGAAAGGAGCCCTCACACAACAAGCTAGTGATGTGCATTTACCTATGCCCCAGGAGCTGAGCTGCTGTTTCTGGCCAAGAAAAGTGGGCAAGGCAGGAGATATCAGCAACCAAGAAAAAGGCAGAGAGAGGACTCCTTAAGGCCAGCAACAAACCCCAATAATCCTGACCAAGGAGCTTCAGTGAGTTCTTTTCCTTTAAGAAAGGCTCACCTCACTGGAAGGGTAGGTGAAAAAGACCCCAATCCTGAGAATGAACGATGATGGTACCAAATGTGCTTCACAATGCCCCAAAGTTCACAAAGGTTGGTCAGAAACTAGGGGAGTCAGGGAGTCACCAGGAGTCCAAAGCCAGTAGTCTTTGTCACTAGACTTTACCATCTAGAACTGGAATACACAAAATCACCAATGACCATATCCCTGGGGCTGCCATTCTGTGTCAGCTCAGGCAGGGTATATATCCCAAGAAAATGTCCAACCTCTGCGCTGAACCAAAGAGATATACAGCTGATCAATGTGCATAAAGCTCTAGGTAGGAGAAAAGGTAGGAAACACTGTGTGTGGCTCTCTTACATATTATTTTAATGTGCTTGTTGATTAGGTAAATAAATGTACAGGGCAGGTAAGGTGAACTTAGACCTCAGACTGTGGGACTTGACCCCTGCATGGGGCAGTGGTACAAGCCAGCCTCAGGCTTTCCTCACCTGTTCCCCCCAGGCACATAAGGATACTGCACGTACAGGCTATCTCCACTGAACCTTGCACCCTAATGTCTCCTGGCAGAAGAGTTTGCTCCAGGTGGTGACAACTTCAAAGGCCCTTTGTAGCTGGAGCCTGGGATGGAGCCCTGGGGCTTTTGCAGCTGCCAGGAAATGGTTCCAATGCCAGAGTTAGTGCACAGGGCACTCTGAGGCAGCTTCCCCTTGCTCCTCTGCCATAAAGGAGGCATCCTATCCCTGTTCTTTCCTTAGTAGAAAGGGCAGCAAGTAGCTTTCACACAGGAACATTCTGTTGGTGCTCACTGGCAGCCAGGCTCTCTAGCATGGCTCCTCACAGTTATGCCCTCATTTAACCCTCCTGACCACCTCAGGAGGACTACTACTACCGCTGCATTTTACAGATTGAGATGTGAAATACAGAAGACTAACTTGCTGAAGGTTACAAAGCAAGAAGCAGAGTGGCTAGGACTGGACCCCAGAATGTGAATCCACATTCCGTGGGACATGGAACTGCCTCATGATGGAAGCAAGCAGAAGAATCCCTGGGAAAAAGAGCTTCTCTAGAGAGCTCCTTGAACCTCTCCTTAGCATACAGCAGGGAGAATTATCCCCCACACTGGGGCATACCATGTGATGAAACAGGCAGACCTGTCTCTGCAGAGGCAGAACGGGGCAAATCCTGCTGTGAGCCTCTGTACATCTCTCTTGCACCACCTTGGGAGGGCCTACACCCTTGCCCACTCTTTCATGTGGTCCTCCTCAACCCTCAGCCCACAGTATGTCAACATGTAGTTGCTGCAGGGCCCAGCAGGTCTCCTTTATTTATATGAAAAACAACTGGGTGATCAGCTTTCCCATTTCTACATTGGTAAGCAGAGGAAACTTGCCCACCCACTGCTGTTCAGCCCAGAGTGTCAAACAAAAGACCTCAAAACTCAGACTCAGAGACGTTAAGTCCCTAGTTGGGAGTTGCCAAGCTAAGTAGGATGTGAGCCCAGGACTGTTCTGTGGCGCAACAAAGGCAGAAGCAGCCGGATTAGACTTTCAGGACTAAGAGAGGGGACTGAGGGTGGTGGGGAGCCCCTGAAATTTCCTTGGGGCCACAAAAGACCTTTTGCCTCTCTGCCTGCCATTGGCACATCACTGAGATTCACATGCCAGCTTCCTGACAGCTCTGCAGTTCCAGGCAAAGGAAGAAGCTGTTTCAGCATTTGGCTATATTCTCCAGGACAAGATCCTCCTCACTCTGAGAAATGATACCATTGATATCCCTTTAAAAATAAAACCAAGTATGTTTCCTGTCCCATCTGGAAGACTTCTGATCTCCTGATCACATGATTTAAGATATCTCTTACCATGAAGTTTCCCAAGTCTTTCAGCATATGATCTGGCTATACTCAGGGAGAGTTAAGGATGTGTATGGGTGGCATTAAGGAGTTACCACCTTATTCTTATCCACCCCAAAGATGATAAGACCTGCCATAAACATCAAAGTGGCATTGTAGCCAGCATTACTGTGGTGCACCCAGAACCACCTGTTCCCATGTTTGTCTGTTCTGTGATCCAGCAATATCCAACACTTGTTCTGTTTCTTTCCTGGAACTGCATGCTTTTTCTTCTGTTTCAGGCTTTTAAAAACATGTCATCATGGACTTAAATGCAAAAGATAAAACTTCTAGGAAAAAACACAGAAGAAAATCTTTTCAATCTAGAGCTAGCCAAAGTTCTTAGATTTAACCCTGAAGCATAATTCATAAGAGAAAAAATTAACACACTGTATTTTATCCCCTAAATTAAAAATGTTTATTTTGAGAATGACCCTGTTAAATAAAACGACAAGGTACAGACTGACAGAAAATATTTTAAAACCACCCAATAAAGGACTATTTAGCATATGTAAAGAACTCACAGAACTCAAATAGCAAAATAAAATATACAGTTAGAAAATGGACAATAACCATGAATAGACATTTTGCCAAAAAGAACCTGTAGATGGCAAGTGAATACGTGATAAAACATTCAGCATCACTGGCTTAGAGAAATGCAAATTAAAACCACAATGAGTTATAATTGTATATTTATCAGAATGGCTAAAATTAAAAAGTACACCAAGAAATCTGGGCAGAGTGAGGAGGAGTAAGTGGATTATTCACGTGCTGCTCATATGACTATAAAATGGTACAGCCATTCTGGAAGAGTCCAGAGGTTTTTTAAAATACTGAATACACAGCTATCATGCAACTTATTAAGTGTACTGCTGGGCATTTATCTTAGAGAAATGAAAATTTATGATCACAACAAAACCTTAAAACATTTATAACAGTTTTATTCCTAACAGGCTCAACCTGGAAACCACCTAGAGCCCTCTCAATGGTGAGCGGTCAAATAAAGAATATTAAGCCCATATCATGTATTATGACTCTCAAATAAAATGGAATAAACTCACACAACAACCTACATGAACCTCCAAAGAATACTGAGTGAAAAAAGCCAATCTGTAATATATATATATAGATTGATACCATATATATATATATGGATACCATATATATCCATATATATATGGATTGATACCATATATATATATGGTATCAATCCACTTAGATAACACTCTTTAAATGGAAAAAAAAAAGTATAAATTTGAAAAACAGATTAGCATGTCACCAAGGTATTGGGGTAGAAAAGAAACAGGTGTAACCATAAAAGGGCAACATAAGAGATCTTGGTGGTGATGGAAATGTTTTGTGTCTTGACTATATCAATGTCAATATCTTAGTTAAGAAGTTTTACAAGCTATCACCACTGAGGAAACTGGATCAAGGATCTGCAGGGGATTTCTATTATATTTTACAGTTGCATGTCAACCAGTAATTACTCTGAAATAAAGAATTTAATTAAGAGAACAAAAAATGTCAGTTGTATCCATGGTGGAATCAGATGAAAGGTCTGCAGGAGTTCAGAGTACAATCAGTCATCCTGCTACATTATTTGGTCTCTAGTTTATACTTCAAATCCACATGGTATTACTCAGCTCTCAGAGCCAAGCACAGAGCACACAGAGTTCTGTGGGACTTTAGAAACCCAGGGATACATATGAACTGTTTACTTTCCACCCAGTGGTGAGGGAAGAGGTTTGACTTCCAGAGGCAAAAGTGCTGCTGATAAAGCTTAGGACAGCTAGCGTGGCCCTTGCCAGCCAGCCCTGTGTCCTCTCCCAGCACCTGACAAGGAGGAGAGACTGCTGGATGTCCATACTTCAAAAGTGGCAGGCACAGGCTACCAAATACTACATTCTCAAAATATCATCTCTAAAACTAGAAGTAATCCATGAAAAGAGTTCTAGGCCTAATCAAATTTGGGAATGGGTACACTCTTGCAGACTTCCACTGCAGGCTGTCTTAAGAAAGGTATTAATGAGCACACCAAGGAAGATATTTCATTTTGCTTCATTTTGCATTAGCTAAACTTGTTAGATTTCAATACCCTTTCTTCATGAACCAGGCAACTCACTCTATGTGGGAAACAGCACACTTCAATCTCTCATTAGAGGTCTCATGGCAGCTAAAGACACACAACACATGGTTCCAAGGGCCTGATGCCAGCTTATAGATGAACCCACATGTGACAGGCCTACAAAGAAGATCCCTGGGGAGTTCTTAACCAAGGTAAAAATAACATTCAAAGATAAGCATTTAGAGAATGATAGTAGTACTTGTCCCTGCCCAGGGTAAGGGTGGGGTGAATTTTACTTTTCCAGGTCAGTCAAAGAAAGTGAATGTAACAGAGCTGTGATAGAACTATCTCAGGAACAGCTGCTCTGCTACAGCTGCTCAAAATGAGGTTCTAACATGTCCTGTAGCAAAGGTGCCTACCTTTGCCTTGAAGTGCTCTCAACTGTTCAACTGCAAAGCATCTCCTCCCACATAGGGCACCTACTGACCTGTCTAATTCCAAATGTTCCCTAATGTAATTTTTGGTTCAGACTACTGTGTCCTCCCTATTTTCCCTTAGTCTTGGAGAGAGAAAAGGTGGTGTCTTCTGGTGTGAGCTGGACACCTAGCAGGAATGACAGTAATCCTCCATCTGCACTTCAGGAAAAGCCTTTCCTCTAACCATTTGCTAGCACATGAACAGGTGAGCAAAGATGAGACAGCCTTTCTCAGACACACCCTTGCCAGGGTAAGGGCATTTCTTATGTAAGCAAACTGAGGCTTAAGAAGTTGCTGCCAGAAAACAGCAGAATAAGGATTCATAAATAAGCAGACACTGGAACCCCCAGGCTGCACCACTCGCCTTTGCCATTTCAGCTCCAGTGGCAGATGTGACTACTACTATTTCTCCCCACTTCACCCTGCACAGGTTTTCAATAAATCAAGGAAAGCAAGCCCCTTGTCTGGGCTGAAAAGAACTCAACAGACTCTACTGTCCTGTCCCAAGCTGGTCCCTTCACCATGACAACAAATGCTTAAAATTAACCAATACTATTCAATGACCCACAATTACTTAATCTTAAGATTGCCTATTTACTTACTATATTGTTTTATTTTGTGTGCTAGGGATGGAATCCAGGACTTTGTGCATGAGAGGCAAGCACTCTACCACTTAGCTGTACTCCCAGACCTCAAGTTTATTCTTTTAGTCATATAGTTTGATACACAGCATGCACGGCTGCTGTGAGAAAAAGATGGATGTGGTTACCGTATCACTGTCCCTTATCCCACCCCCAAAGGCCCACAAAGTACACTGAGTGGCAGAGAAAGATGCAAATGGGATGGGTATTTTCTCAGGAATATGGATCACTGGGGTCAGGAGAGGGACAGCCATTCCACACCAAAGTGACAAGACAGGCATAGGACCCAAAGCCACAGTCAGTGCAGGATTCTCATTCTGTACAGTTTGATGTAAAGTTTGAGACAGGACATGACAGACCAGGCAGAAATGCAGCCAGGGTTAGCTGTGAAAGAGTGGGATTTTATCCACAGATGAGGGGAGGCCATGAAAGGGTCCTTCATTCATTTCATCAAATACTTCTGAGACAAAAACAAGCCAGGTTTTTCACTGGGCAGCAGTTGTGGAGTGGGCTGGAATGAGATTAGATACCACTTTCAGGAGGGAACTATGAGGAAGAGAAAAGCCAAATCTGGATATGTTAAGGGCTATACAGCCTAGAGGGCCCCCCATAGAGACAAATTGCATGTCTCCTATTTGGCAGCAGATCAGGAGGGCTGGCTAGGATCACTTTCATTGCTCTGTAAAGACTTTCCAACATGGTGCACAGGCTCAGTCGGCCCCTTTGTAGAACCCACAAGCATGTGAGCCGCCTTGAGCAAGAACCCAAGGTCCCAAAAGTGGGCTACTAGCAATAGTAGCTCTCCACTATAAATCAAAGTCTATTCAAAGAACAGAGACCCTAGGCCCATGGGCAGGCAAGCAGCTATAGGTATCCCTAACCCAAGTGAAGTACTGCTGATGTAAAAATAGGCCCTTTCCTTATAAATCAGGTAGCAGAAGCCGAAAGAGGAGCTGTACTTGTGAAAGATGTTCAGTTCAGGTTGAATCAGGACAGGAGACCAAGCCCGATGCTTAGACCTCTCTATGTACTACCAAGAGGGCAGCACCCACACATTCCTGAAAGGATGCTTCCTCCTTATGCTCAGAATATCCAGCACCTATCACACCTCAATACATACTGACCCTGGGTCCAGACAAGAGGACAGTGAGGAGCCTTCTCCTTCCAGAAGAGAATCACTCAGGACACCCTAACATTCTGCTCTACGTGAGAAAATAACACACCAATGTTCTGTACTGAAATGCCTGCCATGAGGCACTCTCTGGGTTTCACCAATGTACCAATTCCTCGAGCCTTCTGAGGCCACTGGGATAGGAACGGGGTGAACTTTGACTTATTCAGGTAGCTAAACTGATGGACTCAGCACACAGACATTGCTCTACATTGTGAACATCAGTTTTGTACATTGTGGACATTACCCTAGACCACAGACTGACTCTCTCAGGGCCCAAAATTATCTTCTAAGGAACTGGATTGTAAAGAAAGGCACGGACACCTTCTTGGAACAGTGCAATTGCTACAGAATCACCCAATCACAGTTTGTATTAATACATTTTCAAGACTACAACAGAGAGATGCCAGGCCAGCCTGGCCTACAAAGCAAGCAAGTAGTGAAATGGTTTATTATGGTGGTCAGCAAGGCCACAGACAAGGAACCTGGAGACACTGCAGCTCCAGCCCAGTGTCCACTTTTCTTTCTCAACAGGCTAGCACTTGTTTTTACCTAAACCAAACAACAAGGCAGAGAGGTTAAAAAAAAAAAAAAAAAAGTAAATAAATAAATAAATAAATAAACCTTCACTATACATGCAGATAACTATTGCTTCCACTTATATAAAATATAATTGGAGAAAAAGTCACATTCTAATGACCCAAGGGGAAATTTTCTTATTTCCAAACATCTAGTTACCCTGTGACTTCTATAAGCATTCAGTTTCTAACACAATCCTCAAAGAACTTCATTATATAATGATCCAAAACTCAATCTCTACATTATAGTTTTAGTATACTGCAAAATAGCTTTTGGTGAAAGAGGAATCCAATAGCTTTGTTTTGTAACATTAATATAAAGGAAAAAGTATTTTAAAAACTTGAAATAAGTATGTTTTACCTGTTTGTCTCACTACCAAAGTTTCCCCCCACACACACCATAATGGCTCTTGTGTGATTTAAGAGTGGAATGTAAACTGGAGTAGGTGGGCTACCTTTAGGTTGGGAAGGGATAACTCACAATGAGGGAATGAGTCCACAGGTCTGTTCTGTGAACATCAAATGACATAGTGACATCTGGTCATATCAAACACCCTCCCCAACACCACAAAAGCCAGTTCCTAGTCACTTCAAGTGGTAACTAGGAACCCCCAGAATACGAAGTGCTAAGCTGAAGAGCAGCCTTACTATTTCCTCCACTAAGTCAGAAAAAGGAAAAGGGGGTGGGGGGGTAGAGGAGGGTACTTTAAATGAAAGGTGAAAGGAGAAGAGAGAAGCACTATCTTTCATCTGCAATTACCCAGCTTATGGTTACTTAAAACTTTTGGCTGCACACTAAAATGACCTGGAAGTTAAAAAATAAATGACTCCAATATCTGGGTTCAAGGCTGTTCCTGGCACTAACACACCTGCAACCCAAAGCCTGACTAAATTGCTCTGGATTTTAAAGTTCTTCAGGTCATTCTATGAAGTAACCAAGAGATGAAAGTCACTGCTTAAACACTTTTGCTGCCTGCTGTGCCTGCCTATCCCAGGTAGAGGACCAGTCAATAAGAAAAGAAAAAGAAACATCAATTCTAGTGCTGTATGCTATAGCTCCTATAAAAAGAATGAATACATGGCAAAGTTAAACACTTAGGCACACACACATAGGAATTTTCTGTATGAACATCATCTGGTTCACGAGTGTGAGCTACAGGAATACCTGCAAGTAAGATTTGTGTTTAGAGCATATACCCCCTGGCTTGATACCAGGCCTTCTGGTTCAGGAAAGAACACTCTAAAACCTTTCAGAGCAGAGCTCCAACAGCAGGCCCACTTGGTCCATACCTGAGCTCGCTGTATAGCTGTCAGGGTTAATGAGCTGCCCCACACTTGTGCACATGCACTATATCTCAAACACTTGTACCAAGGGTGGAATATCTAGCCAATCCTAACAGTCATAGTGTTGTCTAGTTAATCCTGTGATCATCATTTTATAAAAATATTGAGGCTTGGTTGAGAGGGCAGGATAAAAGGCAGAGCTCCAAACATGATTCACAGACACATACCCTCTCTGGCCACCCTGCCCTGTGAAGTCCACAGGCCACCAGAGTAAGGTGCAGATCTAGCTTTACCTGCCTTTATCCTATGGCTATGTAGAGAAGGAGCCCAGGTATCAACAAACTAACTTTCCAGCAGCCCTCTCCCACATTCAAATGCTTCTTAGTTACCCAGACAATGCCTGGACACCGCTGAGCAGACGGGAGGGGCCCCAGAGAGCACACTGGAGCTCAATGGCCTGCAGCCTTCACAGCACACTTTCATCTCTCCGCTGAGGAGCTGAAAAGAGAAAACCACAAACTGGCACCTCTACCTCAGCTGTTTGGGTCTGAAAGATGTCCAGGAAGTGAGGACACTGCAGAGGAATCCGCCTTGAAGTGATGTCTTTGAGGGCAGTTTTCCACTATCTGCAAATCTGCTGGCACAATTGAACATGTTTGGGCTCTGCTGAGACCTGACAACAAGATTACTTTCCTCTGTACACTTAACAGATGGATGATCATTACTAGCTTGGAATAATCAACTAGCTTGGAGTAGCCAACTTCCCTGTGATTAGGGGAAGGTGGGGGGTGGGCAGTATCAGTCTGATCTATGGGATGTCCAAAATAAGCTCATCAGAAGGCCAAAAAGAGACTTGTAAAGCAAGGACATTTTTGGAGGATGTTTGCTGACTTTTTCTAGGTGGAAACTTCTCACTCCACACCCCAGAGCAAGAAAATACTTGAACCCATGAACCTGAAGTATCCCATGCCTGACTGGCTAAGACAAAACCCTTCCAGGTTCCTAGACCTCATACAATGAGCATAAGCTCCAGAGATAGATGAGATCGTGTCCTACCTTTGCCACTTACTAGCTCTGTGACACAGAGCACACAGAGCAATGCCTGTCAATATCAATGTTCCTCATCAGCTATCATATTGGTCTCACATCTCAACCATATGAGATATGCAACATTTGCTATCATTTCTGCACTATAAAAACAGCCACTTTGTATGACTCAACATACTAAGTAAACTATGCTACCTTTACAAACCTGTACCTTTACAAATGTGTACCTTTACAAACCCTTGCCTCTGCACAAAATGAATCTAGCATTCCCTATATATTGCCCAACAATGACAGGCCTTCTGAAAGAAAGGCCCAGCATAAATGCAAACAGATTTCTTCCACTTGGGCTGTAAAAGTTAAAAATGGCTCCCAGGTGTGAGCAGACATAATAGGTCCTGCCTTCTTCCAAGGTCACCACACAGGTCAAAGTCAAACCAGCCATTTTCGGATTAGGTACATATGCACATGAGTCTTCCCCAGTGGTAACTGGATTACAGAAGCCACCTGCAGGAAGTAGGGAGGGGGAGGAGGAGGAGGAAATGGTCCCAGTTGGAACAAGACTGTTGATATGGGCAGGAGCCAGGCACTTTCACACAGGAGATTGTGCAAGGAGGAAAGCAGCTCTGAGTTTCCCCGGCTCTGTTTCACAGAGCCCTGGAGGGTTTTCAGCACCCACCACTGGAAGGAGACATACTTCCCCTCAAGTCCATTCACTGCTTCCCTAGCACTGGGATTCTTAGACTGTATGTAAAGCTTGTGTAGTCATCAAGAAAAATGAGAGAAGGTGAGGGAGGTGAAGCACCCAACAAAAGAAACTCTCAGCCAGAGTTTAAGCTACTGAGTTCCCAAAACAGGCAGTGACCTCCATGACCATATTCCAATTCCATAGCTATCTCTCTCCTCAGTCCCCCAGCCCTGCAGCTGGGGCTCCCTTCATCTCTCAGCAAATAACTTGCAGATGTACCTCTCATCTGGCTGGCTAACCACCCCCACTCTCAAAGAAAGGGGGTGAAAAGGAAGAGAAAGAGAAGGAAAATGACAAGTCAGGACTGTATGTATAACTTGGCAGGCTCAGAGGAGGCCACAGAGGCTCCTCTCCCAGCAAAAGACGCACTCTGACAGGGCAAAGGACGTCTGTTCTGTAGACTCCCTGGGAAGTTTCTGGGACAGAAAGCTGCTTTCTTTATAAACTCAGTGTTTAGTTTTCTATTCTGGGCTTCAATGGTGGTATCTAGCATCAGATGAAGCTGCTGTTCTAAGAACCATGGTTCCTACTCTGCCTTACAACAGAAGTTTGCTGGCTTTCATGGCAGCCTGCCTGTTAACAAAAGAAAAGCAGGGAGGGCAAATTGGCCCCCAAATGGAACGAGTCTGTCCTTTTAGTATTCCTCTGAATACTCCAAGTTCTCAATGTGTTGGCTGAACATCTAGGGTGTTCCATCTCGCATCTATAAATTACACCCACTCGAGGGGGAGGGAGACAAAGGAAGCTGCAGTACAAGAAGCCTCAGCTACAATGCTATATTATTTAAGAACCTTCCTGGCCATACAACCCACTAGAAACACAGTACTAGACAATACTCAGCCCTTGTATGACAACTGTCTACCCATCTTTCTCTGCAGCCACAGAGTTCCTTGAGAACACAAACCCCAGGCCATGAGACCTGAACTGTTTGTTCTTACTGGACTCCATAAGGAGATGGGTTGGCAACCTTGCAGCAGGCACAGCAGCCTCGCAGATGGAAGCTAGGGTCTCCTTTGCTTTCTGTATACTTCTTTTGCTTACTGACAGCCAGGACTGTAGCTTCCCAATGGCAAAAGGGAAAATGAGACGAGGTCATACACACTGCAGGTCTCACATACTGATTTTGATTACCCCCATTAAGGCAAAGGAAAAATGCCCACCCACCTGTGTGTGTGTGTGCACGACTTAATGGTGATTTAATGGAAAGAGAATAAAAAGAATGTCTCTTTTTATTCCTGCCCCACTCAAGAATTAGGCAAGGATAAAGACTTATCAGATAGTGGTGGTAGATAATCAGCAGGAAGGAAAAGGTGTTAAATTGACTCCCTACCCTCAATTGCAGACTGTCAGTGGAGTTGCCAGTGCCCATACAGCTAAGATAATGGACAGGTCTCCTGCCAGACTAAGATGCTCACAGGACTCCATTTTGGTTGGAACTGCTAAAGGTCTTCAGAGAACCTACAGTTGTCACCAATAAATAGCAAACTAAGCAGAAACAAACTTGTAACAGCTGTGGGCTTCAATCCTTGATCTGCAGCCAGCTCTAATCTGGTCATGGTACTTGTGCTCAGTGGCCCCTGCCCCAGAACTCTTCCCACAAGTAACTGTTTTACCAGGGCTTTGGAGCCCTCTGCTCCCAGATATATGCCAGTCACCCACTGGTGATAGTGTCTGAACAATTTACTATCTGCCGAAGCCCAAGCAGTTTAGGAAGAACACTCAGACTTCTTCTCAACCCACAGAAGCCCAGGTGCAGCAGCATCACTTGAGAATGCAGGAACACAGCAAACACTCCAATCCCAGTCAGAACAGAGACTGGGTCAGTCACCTGTCTCTTCAGGCAACAGTGATGGATGCTCCAGGCTGAGACCCTTGGAGCCACCTTTGAGGGGGAAGCCAGGACCTCCCTAAGGAATGAGAAAGTGCTTTATCAAGAATATCATACCAACAAAATCTGGGCAGACAGGATAGAAAGTATTTCTTTGAAGACTCAGAGGGACAATGCAGCCACAAGGCAGCCCTCATTTTTTATATTTTCTTTTGTTGTACTATTTCTAACTATGGCCCTGTTCCCTCTGTACTGAGTGGGAACCAACGGTCCCTTTTTTAGCTGCTCAAAGAACAAAAGACATTCATTTATACTTGGACTGCGCCTTCAGAACACCAACTTTGCCTCAAGTATCTTCCTAAAGTGGCTGGAGTCACTGCTAACTCTACACTTCGAAGAGAGTGTATTTTACGGCCAGAACAAACACAATGCCAGTGACCAGTAAGGTTGTTTTACCCTGAAACCAAACAGACTAGCCTTCCTTTAACAGTAAGGATACTTCAGGTTCCCATGTGGAGGAAGCCTCTCCAAAGCGGCACAGAGACAGATGTCTCCATATTTTCCAACATCCTTAACTAGTGCTCTTAACCTAACATTTGGTAGCTGATCCATTAGGCAATTCCTCCCCAGGAAGGAGGGAAGAAGAACAGCTTTACCTTGGGAAGAACAGCTACTTCCACCTCATGTGTGCACTTACCTACAAAGCCTACAGGTCCTACCATGCACATACACACAAAGAACACCATCATCTAAGACTACACTCTGCTTTTACTTTTTTTTTTTTTTTTTTTTGCTACCTCTGGCATGGAACTCACAACCTCATGTTTACAGAGTGGGGCCTTAGCCAACTGAGCTAAAGCAGGGAGCACTACACTCTGCTTTTAAAGACAACCACAACTGCATATTTCCAGGGAAAACATCATATACCAAAGAAAATTTTCATGTGGGTTCTTTATTCATCTGTAAATGCTGGCCACCTTTCAGGGGACACAGCATGCAGGAAGTTTTAAGAGCAGCTAAATGAAGAGAAAGGCAACCAGTCTCAGAGACAGAGAATAAATACTGCAATTCACACATGTGCAAACACATTTTTAGGAATGTCAGCAACAATGTCCCACTCGGTATAATTTCACTTGTGCTTCAAGTCTAATTACTGATGGCCTTATTTCAGGTCTTAAAGCCAAGCTTAATTTTCTGAAGGTGAATTCTAAGTCTTTTTCTCCCTTGCCTCTAGGCCAGGCCTCTAAGGGACTCTTATTCTGCCCAGACCTACATGGCAGATCATGGCTTCCTCCCCTCCAAGACTTGCTCTTTAATTACATTTTCATGTGAATTGATTTTTACACTAACAAGCCTGTAAAGAAGATTGACTTCCTCCCTCTTTTTCCTAGAGGTTTGCTAGATACTCTGAGTTAATAAGCATTCCTATTGATTTTCCTTCACCAGCAGATCCATCCAAGAAGAGGGTCTCAGGCTGTGTTGCCTCATAACCCTCCAACTCCATGGCTCCCTTGCTCCGAGCAGGGTCACAGACAAGACACCACGTTGCTTTCCTTCCAGATTTTATTTTCCAGAAGTTACAATAAAAGGTAGTCCATCCTTTTTTATTCAATTGGTTTTTATTTAGTCAAGAGGCCACAGCAAAATAGAATGGCTAGTTAAAACCTTACCAGACATTTTTATTTAAACTACTAATATGCCAGGCACATTTGTTAATGTAAGAGAAAAAGATTTTCAAAGAAAGGAAGAGAAACAGTGAGTGAGGAGAGGAAGGAAGAAAACATTTTCAAATAAGGAGTTGCAAGGAAATGGGAAGTAACTGTGTAAAGAGATGGGGGTTAACTTTGGCGTGATAAAAATGATCTGGAATTAGATAGCAATGATGGTTTAAAACACTGAGACTGAACTAAAAGGAGCTGAACTATATGATTTAAAGTATAAATTTATGTTACATTAATTTGACCTCGATTAAAAAAAATCCTTTTCCAAGATTAGAAATATTTCATGTTGTTTTCAAATACAACATAAGGCTAACAAACTGTAATGCAATTTTACAAAGTCATAAGTAATTGTGTGCAATTACTTTTTGTTTAGATTTTCCACCTAATGAAGACACGGATTGGGGAGAGCAAAGGACATGCCACAGTAAAACAGTAAGGTCTAAAACGGACCACAACCTGGAAGAGAAGTATGATGACAGTGCAAGGGAAGTAAGCTATGCTCTCTGTATGGGGACAGAGCTGAAACCAATTTCCTAGCAGGCTTCACTCCTAGGAAAAATTAACCCATTTCCATTGCAGCCTATCTTCTCAATGATAAAAATGCAATAACATCATAAGAAAAATATAAATTTTTCTTCAAACAGAAATGTCATTTATGGATCAGACAAAATTACTGTTGCTGTGGGAATCATAACTTGAGTTTCCTGGACTTCATTGTTTTTTGGTGTTTTTTTTTTGTTGCTTTTTTTTTTTTTACAATCTCTGATATACAAATCTACTGGCAGATTCTGTTGCTAGTTAACAAAAAGCTGCTTCCTTTTCTGAGAACTACTTATGAAATTAGTTCCCTTACTCCAACCCAATCCTATTAAAAGCATTCCTTGAGTTTTATGCTTTCTCTTCTTAAGCACAAATGGCTTCAGAATTATCCTCAGAACATGATGCAAATAAATGTCTTGACAAATACTTTAAGAGAATTAGATCCCTTTAATCAGAAAGTATTAACCAATAGAAACAGTGCACCATGACTCCAGTTCCCAAAACTCTGGAAGTCTCTTTGGAAGCCCTGATATTAAAGCCAGGAGAGCAAAACAAAACCTCTTCCCATGTGGCCTTCCCCAGTGTGACATTCAGCAAAGGGGGAACTGGTGCCTGGGAGCTCAGGGCACTCCGGCTAGAGAGGAAAAGCTTACGTCCAGAGCCCAAGTCCAGAATTACAGGTGTCTGAACTGAAAATCACAAACTGCCACTTCTGTTAAAAAATACAAGTCACTGACAGTGGTTACCAGAACAGAGGGGTAATGACAGCTTTTGTGACATTATTGCCTCTACTCTCAATTTCTTGGTCACAGAAAGGCTATGAAAGCCATGAGGTTATTTTATCATCTGTTTCAATCCATTCAACAAAAACAAGACAAAACAAAACAAGCAACTTGTCCCACATCACATCTGCACAAAACATAGGTTACATATCTGGGTCCTCACTTTTCCCTGATGCATCTGTCTGTAAAAAGGGCCTCAAGAAAGTTGTTCTGCCTCCTCCAACTTATATGGCCTCCACAGATACCTGCTCTATTTCCTCTAAACATTTTGGTTATTTTTCTGATCTTCTACCTGCTCTAAAAGGGAAACAAGAATTTGGGGAGGTGGCCAGGCATGCTTGTGCATGCCTGTAATCCCAGCAAGAGGATTCCTGTGAGTTCAAGGCCAGCCTGGGCTACACAGTGAGTTCAGGCCAGCCTGAACTGTATAGGGAGACCCTATCTAAAACAAAAAAAAGAAGAAGAAGAAGAATGTGGGGAGAACTATAGAGTCTACTTAACCACATTCTCAAGCAATTTGTGAGGGTTTTCACATCACCTTGAGATAGCAACTGGGCCACAACTGCAAGGGTACAGAAAGTACCAGCAAAATATTTGCAGTACATGTGATACCTTTTACTTCTTAAATTCTGACAAGCAACAACAGACATATAAGGAAAAACATGTTCTACAAAACTTGCAGTGCAACTGCCATGTGGATGGTAGATGGAGGTGTTGAGGCCTTTACCTTTCTTCAGTCAGGATGAGAAAGGTGGTCCTTTGCTGTAAAGTGATACCCATCTGCTGCCTGCTCTGTTATTTTCTCCCTTAATTCTTTGCATAGCCCACACTGAAAATACAGAAAGGCATGCAAGAGGACAGCAAAATTATCTATAATCCTGCTGCCAAACATCACATTGCTAAACTAACTTTTTGCAGGCACTAAATTCAAGCATCTAGTCTAAGAACAGGAAACACAGGCACCTCAGAGAAAATGAGGATAAAGACTCTTTAGTTCTGTAGTTTCAGGGAAATCACTGAGCAAGTCTGGTGGAGATCAACACCAGACTAAAGAGGTGGCTGCCACTGCTAACCTGCATTTTCCAAATGAACCAAAACAGGGAGGAATTTTTTCTTTCTTTTTCTTCTTCTTCTCTGGCTTTACATATTTCAACACTGTCTAATGGAACAGCAGGAACAAGGCCAAACAGCCCCACTGCTTGTGTCACCAGGGACAAGGAGCAGAAATGTATTTTTAGTCAGAAGAGCAGGAGACAATTCATGGGCCCTGGGGCAAGTATAGGGTCCTCTTGCCTCCAGCACAATGTGGCTCCATCACCTAGCATGCTGCTGCACCAAGTAGAGAAGGTAGAGAAGCCATGCAGGGCATGTGTATCCAGTCTCACTCCACCTCACTGCTTTGCAACACAGAAGACCCTCAGGGTGCCGTACCTTCTGCTCTGGCACAAAGTATTTTCTATGGCTCTGGCTTCCTCACCAAAGGAGGACTAAGGAAGGAAACCAGCCCTTCTCATACTGTAAAGGGTTAGTGACACCAGGGACCTTGTTAAATGTAGCTCCTGATGGATATGACCTAGCTTAGAGCTGATACCATACTGCCGGTCCATGATCTGGGGTTTCAGCAGCTAGGAGTCACAAGCACCTTCAAGTGCTCTACTTTATGAACACACAAAGGATTAGCACATCCCTAATTAGCCTCACATAAGGCTAGCTCATTTAATTTAGCCAGCAATTAAACACCTTCCAGATGCTTTACATGCAGGCCAAGCAGATCCAAAAAAAAAAGTCAGACCTTTGACTCTCCATCAAGAGCCACAGCTTTCATGGTAGCACTTCTCAGCAACAAGGTCTGACTCAATAGCCTGTGGCCATTAAAGGTGAAATCTCTCCAAGGCCCAAGGAGCTAGGCAACAACTACTAGGCAGAAGCAACAGCCACCACATACTGAATACTCCACTCCACATGATGCCAAAAACTCCAGGTACATTCCCTCTTCCCTAGAGCCCTGTCCTCACTCTCCCCATATATAAAATGGGTCAGAACACATTTTGTAAATAAGATTAAATCATCCGTCCAGGAAACAATAAAACCCAACTCTTAATTTCTAGGCTCTTCTATAGCTTTACCAGGCCTTGAAAAGGGTTAGGTACGAAAGCATGATTTACCAGACCACAGCACCCAGGGAACACAGGGACAAGAGCCAGCCCAAATCTGTGATCTGTAAGCTATGCTAGCAGTCTTAGTGATAGCACCTTCCTGCCAAATTCCTCCACTCAGACTGCTGAGTCCTGGTGCTGAGAAAAAGATGTATACAGATGTATACAGTTGTACAACAGATGTATACAGATGTATACAGTTGAACAACCAGAAAAATAAAAATAAAGTAAAAATAGGTAGGGCTAAGGTAGAGACAGGAAATTTAGTGTGAAGTGGGAGGTGCTGTATTGGGGAAGCTGCCAATAAAATCTCATGGTGAGCATTGCTGGATGCAGGGCTATAACATCTGGAAAGACCTCTGGCTGATCTTGAAGCCAATACTTCTACCTCATGGCTGCAGAAAAGGAGTGAGGGCAGGTGCCTAATTTCTAGGAAAGGTATGAGGGAGACACCTTGGAACTGAACCCAGGGACTTCATAATGAGCTATATCCTCAGTTCTTCTTATTTTGAGACAGAGTCTCACTAATATACCCAGGCTGGGCTTGAACTTTCGATCCTTCTGCCTCCTCTTCCAAGAGTGCTGTGATTATGGGCATTTGCCACCATACCTAGGTTAGGAAAAGTTCTTGACAAAGTAAATGATAATATCCCATGGCTTTTCTTCTTTTTTGGCTAATACCCTGTATAATCTTTTTCTATAGTAATACCCTGATTTTGATTCATCTAACACTTGAACATCACAATCAATTTATCACTTTTATGTTGATTTCAGTGATCTGGGGGTTACTTTATTTTTTTATAGCCATAAAAGGAAACTGAGTCACATTACCAAATTTGATGGTGAAAAGATGAGTTTGCCATTAATAATTTACACATTTTCATGTCATTCCAGTTTATTTACCCAAGTTGCTGCTTAACTGCCAACAAGAAGTAATCAATTTCTATGCCCCTCTGGGCAGTTAAAAGACTTATTTTTCCCCAAATTACAGATGAGGTAGAACTTCCAGCTTTTAAGTCGATAAATCCAAAAACAGCAAATAAGGCACTTGCCATGATCTTTAGGCTACATATGAAAGGCTCTTCTTTACCAGTGAACACATGAACACAAGTTCTCCTGCCACCAACTGTTGGCAAGATTACATCACACAGTCCAGACCCACCACACAGTCCAGAGTCCCCAGGTGGAACCACTTACAGAGAGAGAGAGACGACATGCACTGAAGCAGCACCCAGGGATGGTAATGCAGTCAACTCATTGTTATTGAGGTACCTGTAACAACAAAAAGAAATTAAATCACCTTAGAGCATTTAAATTTGCAATTTGAAATCACATACATATAAAAAAATTTTAAAAATACTGTTGAGTTAGCCACAGTAATATTCTAATGTTAGATAAAAGATAAAGAACATAGACGTGCATTTTTTTAAAGAGAGAAAAGTCATGTGAGGTCACAAAAAAACTAATTTTTCACACCCACAGTAAGAAACGGAAAGAGGAAATGTGTCCTATCTCCTGTGTCTCATCAAGCCCAGAAATCAGAATGCACAGACAAGGCCAGGAGACAAGTCCAGGTCAAATGTGCCCCTCAAGACCACCAATCACAATGCTCCTGATGGGCTGAGGCAGTGAGGAAAAGATCTGGGGATCTAAGATTGTCCTCCCTTGGTTGTTCTGGTGCTCCACCCTAGCCAAAGGGCACTGGCACAAATAAAAGCTGGAGACCACTTGTTTCCTTATGTGGCATTTTGAGGGGCTTGTGACATGTGGGGACAAATATTTCAATGCCTCATCTGTGAAATAACAAAGGAGATGGACTCAGAGATTCATCCATTTGAGGTTCCAGCTTCTCTGGACTCGGAGGAAGCCTCTGGATGATCTTCCAGGAAAACAAATACAAATACACACACACACACACACACACACACACACACTTCTGTACAGACATCCTGAAAATCCTCTACAGACAAGAAATTTCTCTCCAAACTCCTTTCCGACTCACTCTAAATTTGTAATTCCATAGTTAATATCACTTAATGGAAGGGAAAAGCCCACAAACCAAAACACAGCTCTCCTGGCCTGCCCCCAGAGGCTGTGCAATCTGGTCTCCTTACATGGACATGTATTTCCAAATCTGGGAAGAGGATCCAAAAATCAGACTTGCAATGTGAGCCCACAGAGCCTTAAGAAAGCCAAAGCACAGTGTTTAGGCTTTCTGCCTGGTGATGGGCTGGAAAGAAATTGTATTTGAGATGCAAAATCAAGGGGATAAAACTAGGTTTTCTTGTTCTCTATTTTTTAAAGAGGTACATCTTACATAGAACATCTTATTACTGTTTAAAGATAAGGTCATTGAAGTGACAACTGTATTCAGACAACTATACAGCTAGCATTTGCCTGAACAAAGTAATCTAGTTGGTTTGCCATTTTTTAAAGAAATGAGTGAAAGAAAGAAAAGAAAAGAAAAGAAAAGAAAAGAAAAGAAAAGAAAAGAAAAGAAAAACAGCCTAGAATGATACTATTTGCTTTCTTCAGTGATAAAGGCAGTTAGGGATGAAGCTTGGCAATTACTGGGCTGTGGGACAGACAGTGCCTGTTTCAATAGCTTCATAACTGAAGCATCTGGCAGAGAGAAAGCAGATCCCTATCACATGGCAAATCCTTTCTTCACTTAAGGACCCCTTGTTTGTGTGTTGAAATAAGTAATTAATTAATTTAACAGTCTCTTTAAATAGATTGTTTCTGTTTCACCTTTTTATCTCTCCCAATCCTGCTGTGATCCATTTGCCATCATGGTACTATAAAGCCTCCATCAGTCAATCTCAACCAATAAATTGTTGTAGTACCCCTCAGTATACATAGTTAATACTAGAAGAGGTCTTCAGGTTTATCAGAACAACTAAACTGAGGTCAGGGGCTTGCTGTCAATATGGCAACCTGTTCAACAATTATGCTTACATTTATTCTAAAATACAAAAGATGGCCATAATAATAATAGCAGAGAGAAATTATTAATGACCATGTGTCAGGCACAGTTCTAACAGCTGTGTTCAGTAAGTCCCTGACATATGGACATTCAAGTTGCAAACTTTGAAACTTTGACAGATATACTGTGTAAGACTCATTTGGCCTGATGTGAATGAATCCAACTTACAGTATTAACTCATCTTTAGACTTGCACAGAAAACACAAAGAGTACATTTCTCAGATGGAAGTTTGTAAATGTACACATAAAAATGAGAGAGCAATCCCAAACAACTTTAATGCTGATCTCAAGATCAATTCAAATCCAAAACAGAAGAAAAGAAACTATAAAGATCAGAATGGAAAATTAATGAAATTGAGTCTTTGAAAGAAGAGAAAGGGAATTAGGGATAAGGGAGGTGAGTTGAGGAGAGAAAGGGGAAGTAAAAAGGATCAAGATGTGATATATACAAGTATAATTTCTCCAAAATACTTTGTATGAACCTCAAACATATACAGTACTAATAAAATAAAATGGGGCTGGGGGGGAGTAGCTCCCAGGAACACATCCATGGCACCAATGAAGAAACCAAAACTCAGGTCACCAATGTTAAGTGGCTGTGGCCTAGGGAATGTAGTCCCAAAATCTAGGTTTTTACTAGATTCTATTTCTTTGTAACTATAGTAAAAATTCCACATGCATCATGGAATTCCATGATCACAACAATTTCAAGTTAAGTACCAGGGACTACCACTCTGCTAAATTCTCCAAGTGGGTTTTAGCAAGTAGCTTAAAGCCACACAACCAAGGAGATAAAGCCACACAACCAAGATGATATAGCCAAAAAATGAACAAAGTATGACTGCAAATCAGAGAAGTGCAACAAGCTAAAATGCCAACAAGCGTGGGGTAGGCAAGAAAGCTCAGAATCCCTTAGGTAATACTGCAGTTGTTTTTCTGCCTGCTTATGATTTGACTTGATTTTGAACCTAAAACAGAGTGTAGGCTCCTCCACAAGGGAACTTTGGCTGAGGAACCTGGTCTCAAGCCAGCCCTATTTTACATATGAGAAACAGCTCCACCTAATTTCACAGAAATAAGTGAACAGGGAAAAGGGGCACAATATTTCAAATCTTGATAGAGCTGCTAGAGGTGGAGCATGCAGGGACAGTCGACCATGGCTAAAGATTAACAGGGCATTGTATATTTCCACCAACACACTCCAGTCAGCAGGTTCAGTTAGAAATAACAAGTTTTAATCCTAACAGGGATGCCTGATTTATGAAGAGGACAGCTGAGGCCCAAAGGAGGAGCTGCACAGATAGCTTATTCTAGATCATTTCTACTTAAAAAGAACTGCTGGACTAATGCAAATCTCTACCACTGCTGGCTTCCTCACTGTTCATACTCCCCTGCTGAAAAGAGAATGGGATCCTCAGAAGGCAATAAGAGACGATCCTCACTCCAAAACTCAAAAAGCTTCTTGCCAGACCGAAATAGAGACTAGTCAAAAATAGCACAGCTGCAGCACTCGTGATGTTTAGCAGACTTTTCATGAATATGGAAACTTAAGAGATTAAGGATGGGATCTGATGAACCTTTTTACTACTTACAGTTATGCAGTTCTCCACCCTTTATATGCTGTCCTCCTCCACTGTGCCCTCAATTTACTTCCCCAGTACCCTCCAAAGTCTACTCTGACCCAAGGTCCTAAAAATCTTTCTGAAATGTCTGGCTTCTATAAGCCTTTTCCTGATGATTCAGGACGAAGAAGTGACTAGGATGCATCAGAGCATAAATCTGGCCCAACCCTGGAGGCTGGAGGAGATGTAAGTAAGGTCAATGGGGCTGTGTGGATTGCCTGGCCCCAGTGTAGCACCTGGAGGTAGGACCTTTTCCCCTCAGTCCTTAAGGTCAGCTAAGACTTTCTGTTCCCACTGCTTTCTACCAAAATTGCCATTTACTTGGTTTGGTTCAAGGAAGTATTATATTTAAATGTTTAAGAGTATTTCACAGTATATCATTATTTAGAGTCTTAATCAAATTTGGCTTTAATGAATGATATAAAATTCACCCTAGGAGCAATTTTTCTTGCTATTTTTATTTATAGACTAGCTGATACAGGCACACATTAAAATTTTCAGACCATTTAAAAAAACACAAGGAATATATAGTAAAAAAAATAATAAAGCTTCTTTATACTTCAGTTCCTGCTTCTGCCTGCCTTCTACAGGAAGCTCTTAGCGCTAGCTATGATAGATGAGCATGTGTTTTGGTTTTGCACAAGTGCTTGAAGATTATAGACTGCTCTGGACGGTTTTTCCATTATAATGTATCTTGAACATCTTCACAAGTCTTCTAACCAGCTGCAGAGCCATCCTCTGCAGGTATGAATGGTAAAAAGAACCATTTTATTTATTACTTCTTTTAGTCAATATACTATTGGTAGACAAAATGGTTCTTTTTGGTTTCTTCCAATTATAGAGCTGCAACTAATAAAACTCAAGATTGGGCAGTCTTGGAACTCTGATTCACTTTGATTGAAACTGGAAGAAAGCTATCAATAGTAGAAACATGAATTCTGAAGAGCCACTTAATAACTGATACTACACTACTAGAGAACAATGCCTACCAAATAATTGCTTTGGCAAGACTTTTGGTAATATAATTTTTATATCAGATGGCCAGATATAACTTTAATATGATATAGACCTCTCATGGTATCCATGGGATTTGGCTCAAGGGCCCCATACTGATACTCGAAGTTGTTCAAGTCCCTTACAGAAAAATAAACCCACACACACTTCCTAACTTATATCATCTCTAGATTACTCAGAATACCTAATATAATGTAAATGCCATGAAATAGATGCTACACTATATCACTCAGGGAATAAAGGCAAGAAAGAGAAGTCTGTACTTGTTCATTGCAGATAACATATTTTCAAGTATTTTCAATCTGATGTTGGTTAAATCCATGGATGTTAACTAAACCCATGGATATGGAGGTTGACTGTAGTTATTTTAAACTAGCATTTTTTTCAATAATCAGGGTGAGTACTGACTATATGGCAGACTCTATCACAAGCCTGAATACATGCCACCCATTTGAGGAAGATACAGTGATCACTCTACTTCACAATTGAGGCACAGTTACACAGCAGCAGAGTAAAACCCTTTGTGTGTGTGTGTGTGTGTGTGGTAATTGCTTGGATTTTAAAATCAGACAGACCTGATTCTTTATCATTAATCTCATCTTTTATCAATCAAATGACCTTTAGTATGCCACTGAACTTTGTTGTGCCTTAGTTTCTTCTTTCAGAAAACATAAATAAGAGACATACCAACTTCACCAAGTTTTGGAGGGATATAAGTGAAATGATTAAACCTTATCTTAGGGTAGGGACAGATATATGTGAAACCTAAGGCTCAAAACAGTACTCTCGTTATTTCAGCCTTCCCTCAAACACAACTATTACTACTACTACAAGCATGGACACACAGGTGGGGCAGCAGCCTGAGATGGAGCAGAGTAAACCATAAATACCCAAAAGGCAGGGCTCCTGCAAGGCACCCTCACTGCCTTTGGGAACACTTTAGGTCAGTGGCCTGGCAAGTGCACATAGCACCCGCAGCAAGCACACATGGCCCAGGCAGCAGTAATGTGATCTGTGCAGTTCTGCAGAGGACTGTATAAATAGCCCTCTTATTATAGAGAAGCTTTGGTGACCAGGACCTTGGGTGGAGGCCTCCCTGGTGGGCTTTCCTCAGAGCTACAGGCAGTGGAGATCGGGTGGCTTGGAAGCAGCTGCACAAGTGCCTCCAGGGGCCTCCAAAGGGCTCACCTTTCTTTTTAACCAGCCCACAATGTTATGTGGTTCTTGGGCCTCCAAAATTAAACCACTGTTAAGCCACCACAGGATCCTCTGCCAGCCTGAGCCTCTGCAGACTGCAGGGCTGGGAGAATCCACTGCTCCCAGGAAACACGTGGGCCCAGCTAATTCTCAAGTAAGTGTGCCAGCTATTTTTTCCTTTTCTTTCATGTTTTCCACACCTCCCCACCACTCACTCCTGATACTTCTGTCTCCAAGATGTATGAGAATTCATTTAGGGAAAGGAGAGCTTCCTGAATTTCTATCAGTAAAAAGTTCTGCTGCTATGGACACCAAGAATGTATCTCACCATCAACAGGACAGGGAGTGACATCAGAGAGAGGAGGCATTCACAGTGTAAGAGGTTCAGACTGTCTGTCCTCAAGAACATTTATAAACCAACACACCAAGCTCAGTGGATGCACAGTCCCAAAATTAGCAAAAGAGAAGGAAATATCATCTAGTGAGCCCTACCCACAGCCAAGGTCCGCATATTATTTTCATTTACTAATCCCAGTAATACTGATAATGTGTGATTACACATTATCACAATGCTGAGAAGCTAAGTCACTTACCCAGGGACACAAACCCAGAACCAGAACTCAAAGGGACAAAACCAAGACTCAAGTCCATTTCTGCTTGCTGCCAAAATGAGCATTTCTCCCCACTTTATTACATTGTACCCATGAGATACAATTTTTGCTCCCATACTCAGGAAGGCCACATTTCACAGAGCATAGGAGTTTGGGAACAGACCCCATTCTACCACTCACTGTCTATGGGATGTAAATCCTTAAGAAGCATGTAGGAGAAGGAGACTATATGGTGGAGGTCAAGGGAGCAAAACTAAATGGAAACTGAAAGCCTATCTGTCTAAGCAAGAAATAAGAGGAACAGAGGGAACTAAAAGACCAAATCAGAAAATGCTTCCCAGAACATCTACTGCATCCAGACTGGGGAACAAAGGATATGTTAATATTAGTTACTTTCTAAAATATCAAAATGAATGGAAAGCGGGGTATGGTAGCACACAACTGTAATACTAGCAGTTTGGAGGCTGAGGCAGGAGGATAGCTGCAAATTAGAAGCCAGCCTGGGCTACAAAGTAGTTCAAGGTCAGTCTGAAATGCATAGTGAAACTCTGCCTCAAAAAGACCAAAAAAATAATAATAATAATAATAATGCAAACCAAAATGAATAAAACATCAAACATCACAAGTTAATATTAAGACAGGACCAGCTATAATTCTGTACTGAGCCATTCCAGAACCAGAGGAAAAAGGGAAAATCAGTAATAATGATCCTATCTTGATTCAAAAAGGTTTTATATTTTGTTCATTACAAGTTTTTTGCATTCATTTTCAATTTTTAAAATACTGCACCTAAGTATCTGTTACCTTCATCACCAAATTTTTGTTGCCCTTATAATTTCTGTGCCTGAGTTGAATGCCTCACTTGTCTGTAACCCCATCTGTGTGTCCCAGTTGATCTTAAACCCCTAGCAGCCAGGACAGCACCTGCTACAGAGCAGATAATCATACAACTTTAAAAAAGCTTCAATGATGCCAGAAGAAGAACGCTATTTTAATTCTGGGCAATTCTAAAAGAAACCACTAAGCTCTGCAATCTACACAAAACATGAATATATTTTAACCACAAGCCTCAAAGACTCAGAACAAGAGAAACCAATGGTTCCTCTCACAATGGGCGACTATGATGGGAAGAAGTATGTTCCCCCAAAATCCAGGTGACGAAGCTGTTATCTTCCAGTATCTCAGATGGGCCTTGTAAAGAGGTGATTAAGTCCTAAGGACAGACCCCGGAGCCAACATGACTGGTATCTTTATAAGAGAAAATAAGGATACATGAATTGACACCAGGGGTTCATGCACACAGAGGAAAACCACATGACGATGCAGCAAGAGGCAACCACTTGCAAGCCAAGGGGAGGGACCTCAAGAGAAACCAATCCTATCAACACCATGATCTTGGACTTCCCATCTCCAGAACTGCATGAAATAAATTTCTGCTGTTGAAGCCCTGAAGTGTGTGATATTTATCTTTGTGGCCCCGGCAAACTAACACATCAACTACCTTCAAATCTGCCCCCAGTATACTGACCCTGTGGGAAAATGATGAACCTGTACAAAGAACTTCCAAAGCCCCTTACAAACCATGGTCCATTATATCTGAAAATCTAAGCTTAAAAAAAAAAAAAAAGTGGACATCAAAAATGCCCATATGAAAATCTGGAGGTGGGGATTGCAAATGCAGATGTTTTTGCAAATTGTACCAGCTGATGAAATTAAATTTTATCTAAGCCAGTCTTTCACAGACCAGGGACAGAAAGAAGAAAGTCCTACCAGGAAGCAAGCCCAGTCTGGGAACCAGCATCATGCATAGGGTGCCACCAGACTGGGAACAGCCAGACCCCAGCCTCTTCCCATGAGTCAGTGCCATTTGAAGACCAGGGATAGAGAGAAGGCCACACCAGAAAGCAAAGCCAGTCTGGGAACCAGCACCATGTGCAGGCCGCTGCTGGACTGCAATAGCCAGATCCCAGCCCCTTCCGGCATGCAGGCTAGCAAACAAGAAGTACCAACCCCCTCAACCACCATCACCACCCCCCCCCACTGCTGCCATAAGGAACTGGCTTATCCAGAGAAATGCAGACTGTGATGATAGCTATGGGAACTGAAATGAAATTGGATGCTTGTGGTGCTTTGGTGTTTCACTAACATTGCAAGTCTCGGGCCAATGGTCTGATCATAGGTTCAAAGGATAGCAGCATGCAGTGTGACATCTGGGGGGGGGGATCTTTTGAGGGTTTCAGCCATTGTTGATACCCTATGGTCTTGTTTTGGAAGTCTTATACCATTTCCATTGTTTTGTTGGGTTGGGTTTTCTTTTCTTTTGTTTGATTATATCAAATCTGATGGCAGGAGCAGCTATTTCAAAGATAGCAAGAAATATCATGGTAGCAATTTTGGATTTACCATTGGCTTTTGAAGTCCTTTATTGCACTATTTTTTTATTGTTTCTACTCTGTTGTTTGGTTTTTACTATATCCAAAGTTATCTGCAGCTATTTTGAAGACATCAAGAGGCGTTATGGTAACTATTGTTGATTTCATAATATTCTGAAGTACTGTGGCTCTTACACTGGTTTGTTTTGATTGGTTTTATTCTGTTTTATCCTCTTTAAAATATTTTTTTAATTTTTTAAAAATAAAATTTTATCTAAGCCATCAATAATGGAATCAAATAATAACTTTTATCACTTATAATAAAAATGTGTAAAGAACTTACCTAATAGTATCTAGTAAAAATACCTACTAATAGGCTGGGGATTCAGTTCAGTAGCTCAACTGCCTGCCTGGTAAGCGCGAGGTCATGAGTTCAATCCCTGCTACAAAAAAAAAAATCCTAATAATAGTAGCACTGGAATGGAATGATTTATACAAATCTATGTGCAGTAGTTGTGTATAAAAATTAAAATAGGTCATTCAAAAATTTTAATTTATATAAGAAAGTACTGTAAAATGTCATAGTAGGTAAGACAAATATAAAACCATAATGTACAGTTTATCCTAAAATTATGTGTACAGGTATATATTTTTCAATATGTATTCACAGTCCTTAAGTATGGATGACACTACTGGTGATTTTCACTAATCTTCAAACATTTCTACAGTTGCCAATTTGTCTACAGTATAAGTCCCTATTCCTAATAATCCAAAATCCCTATCAAAAGCAGAATCCTTTGCCACTAAAGAATACTGCAAAATGGGAGCAACCCTTTTCATGTTTATATCATGATGCCCTACTTTTGGAGGCAGAGAGAAAAATGATATCCAGTCTAGATGCTGTGCCTGATTCCTGAGAAACAGAGGGGTTGGCTAGCACCATGTGCCATTGCTCAGTAGGCTGCTCTACAGCCCTGAGGACAGTGAGAAAGTCCCAGTCCAGATATGTCACCCCAGTGAGTTCATGAGGCTTCACACAAGGGAGAGGACTCTACTCACACTTGACCAATAAGTCTGCCTATTGGTTTATAACACACCCTTCATGAGCTGCCTAGGATGAAGAGAAAGTTGCACAGTGAAAGTTAAGTACAGTGTCCACCTCTTATTGAGAACCCCCAGTGGACACCTGAACCCACACACAGTACCAAACCCATACATACTTATGATATAGTTTAGTTTATAAACCAGGCATAGCAAAAGATTAACAACTAATTAGAAAATAGAGGGCCAGGGATTTAGCTCAGCAGCATAAGAGCCTGCCTGGCAAGAACAAGGTCATGAGTTTGATCCCCAGTTAAAAAAAAAAAAAAAAAAAAAAAAGTTGAGTGGCTAAGGAAAATAGGACAATTATAACAGCATCCTATAATAAAAGTAATGTTAATGTAATTTCTCTTTCATTCAAAGTTGCCTATTGTACAGTCATCCTTATACCTGAACCTTTACAGTGTGTCTTTGGTATAACAAATTACCAGTAACACTGCTCTTGTGTTTTGAGGTTATCAAAGGTAAAATCTGGGTTATCTGAATACTGTGATACCATTGATCTGATAATCAAGGTGGCTACTAAATGACTAAAAGACAGGCAGCACATACAGTGTGAATACAATGGACAAAAAATTCATGTCCCAGGCTGAACAGTGCAAGACTTCATCATACTACTCATAAGTATACAGTTTAAAGCTTGAATTGTTTGAACTGAAACTATGAATTGTTTCTTTCTGGGATTTTTTATTTAGTATTTTAAGACTGTGATTGCCCGAGGTTAACTAAAACTAGAGGACAATTATAGTATCATCTGTCACAGATGGCCCTTATGCAAATATCCTTCCCACAGTTTAGCCTACCCATTTAGATAAGTGAGAATACTGCAATAGAAGATTCTCTCCAAAAGTTCTCCATCACCCCAACCCATGGCCCAGAGGTTTGGGGAAGCACTCACACTTCCTGAAGATTTGGCAAGTCCTCAAAACCAGCAGGATCAATCTCAGAAAGTTTGTTGTAACTCAGATTCCTGGTAGAGGGAGAGGAAAAATAAAACAACAATAAAACAGAATCAACACTGCTCTCAAGATAGTTTTCCCCTCCCCCAATCCAAGCCCTCTCCCTCATACTTTCCCATCTCCTGCATTGTTTTAAGTAACTTGAGATTTACAAATAGTGTATGTCTCCTTTCCACTAGCATCCATAAGCAAGACTGCTGTTAAAATTAAATCACCTAAGATCAATAAATGCAAATGGATTTTAATTAATACCATTTTACTACCTACCAAGTTTTAAAGAAATCTAAAAGGAAATTAGTCTTCTATGCACTTTAGAGGAGTGACCTTGTCCAAATGCTGTATACCATATCAAGTTCAAGGCTCTTCTTAGTGGTATTTTTAACTAATGTTTTACTAAAGCAATGACATCAAGAAAGAGAAGGGAGTGTTGGCCTTCATTGTCTAAAACCAATGGTTCTCATTCAGGGGATGAATTCGTCCTCTGTCTGGAGGCAATTTTGGTTAAGTGTCTGGTAGGTAAAAGCCAAGGATGCTCTTAAACATCCTAATTGAACATGCATGCAGCTCCCATAACAAAGCAACAAGCAGCTCTGTCAGTATCAGCCAGAGACAGAGAAATCCTGGTCTAAACAAGAACTTAAGACTAAATACTTCTCTGATGCACAAAGTTCAAGAAACTGTTTTAAAAAAAAACAGACACTGTAAGATTCAGAATAATAAAGAGTATTTATGAATAATGTGTTCTTACCATCAATCAACAAATATTGAGAAAGACAGTCACAGGGGAAGGGAGACAATTGTTAGAAATTTATGTTAACTACAGGCAGAGAAGGCCTCGTGATCAACCTCAAGATGATAGGACATGATTCATTTGTTCAAAACGGTGAACAAATGACACCTCTCTCACCTTCATGGTACCCAGCTATGCCATGACCCTACAGGCTGATAAGGAACAGGCCTGGTAAGGTTCTATCATCTGAGCCTCTCTGACCACAGCCTCAACCAAGATCAGCTTAATCTTTCTAGAATAAAAGTTGCAGGATGTGATCCAAAAGTGATTCAACTTTTGTACTATAGTCTTGCTCCTTGCCAGTCTACTCCAGCCCTGTGTATTCCAAAAAGATTAGCATTTTTCATCTTGGCTATTAATTCCACTGACATCACTGCCAATTAATAGTACTACTAATCGTGAGTTTAAAGTCTAATTCTTAACACATCACATAAGTGGCAACTATCTCTTAAACTTTCTCCAGAGACATTTCAATCAATACTAACCTAGAGCTTTCTCCAGAGACATTTCAATCAATACTAACCTAGAGCTGATAGCCATTTCACTGTGAACTCAAAGACATTCATCTAAATAAAAGTCAAGCTGCACTCGAAACTAATGGCACATCTGTGTTCACGGCACAGCCTGAATTAAAAGCAATTTGTCTAGAGATTAAGTTACCATAAAGATTAAAGGTGGTAATTTTTTAAACCACATACTGAAGTCAAGTATGAGCTTGCCTGTGCTTGGGGGTATTTATTAATGAGTATGTAGAAATCAACATGTTAGACCTGGGAAAGAAAATTCACAAGTTCAAAGAATTCCCCAACATCAGAATAAAAGACTAAACAGACTAAGATTTTTTTTTCTATTTTGAGCAGATTATCATAAAGGGGGTGGGTGAGTATTGTTTCTAAGGTAAAGAAACTGTGAATTATGAGACATAACTTGAATTATCATGGGTAATGGGAATGGTTGTGCTGGAGATAACTTGAGAGAAATCCCTGAAGGTAAGAGGCTAGAAGGTCAGGCACAACACATAGCTGATAGAATGAGGCTAACACAGGGGCACCTTGCTGCCCACCTAACAGCACTTGCTCCTTGGTTACAGAAACAGGGACAACACAATCTCCCTCCTTAGTTTTCCAGAGGCTCAATATTTGAATTCTTATGGGAAACCTTTTCGACTCTTAAAAAAAAAAAAAAAAAAGCAAAAAGGTAACACAAGATGAACCAAGCAAAATCTGTCTGCCAGCCGCATCTGGTTTGAGGACAGCCAGTTTTTACTCCAATGTGGGTGACTGGTCCTTGAAGCTGTTTATTCAGAGTGATGGGTGTACTTCTGGCTGCACACTGGCCAGTGTGGAACTGGACTTCACTGGGTCATTCGCAATTATGTGATGGTCTGTTCTGAACCATCTGAAATGAAATCACTTCCCCCATCCTCTGCCACTGTCTATATTGCTCAGCAACTTAGAATTATACCCTCTGAAGCCACAATACCCTCTGGTTTGTCTTTCTGTTACAAAGCAGACACATACAGCAAATGCTGTATAAATTTTGCTTTTTAGATCAGGCTACTTGAGAAAAGGGTCTTCCCGTATAGTAGGATTACTCAGAAGCTGAGTAACATAGGGCTTAATATTGATGCCAGCCACAAAGATGAAGACATTTTAAGTGGAAATGTAGCCTCCTGCTTGTCAACATAAAGGCGGTTGAATTTCTGAGTTTCAGTGAACTAGAAAAGACACCTATCAACACACACACTGTTAGGAGACTGCCTAGAAAGGATACTCTTCAGGGAACCTATGAGCAAAACAGAGAGAAGACAGTGTGGAATCACACCCTTGGAACAGTTTCTGTGGAAATGTTCCAGCTTTTGAGAACTGGTATTGAAACCCAGAACAAGTTACCAAACCTCAAATGTTTTATCAGGAAATGAAGAAAATAATTTACTATATTTTTCATGGTACACTAAAAGAATAAAATCCTCACAGTCACTCCCTCATTGGCCTACTTCAAGGAGACAATTCTCAGTATAATTTTTAAAAATATATTGTGGCAAAATGTATACAATATAAAAGCTATCGCTTTAATAATCTTTAAGTGTACGTTCAATGCCATTACTTACACACATTCAGATCATTGTGCCGCCACCACCGTCACCTACATCAAAAACTTTCTCGGGGCCGGGGATTTAGCCCATTGTCATAAGCGCATGCCTGGCAAGTGCATGGTAGTGAGTTAAATCCCCAGCACCAAAAAAATAAAAAAAAAATTTTTCTCAACACCCCAAACTTTCTCAACATTCTGAACTCAAAACTGTATCATCAAACACAAACTCCCAAGTTCTGATGCCCCCAACCTCAGGCAACCACCATTCTACTTCTGTCAATGAATCCAACTTATCTAGGTGCCTCACAAACATGGAATCATAAAATATTTGTCCTTCTGTGTTGGCTTATTTCACTTAACACAATGCCTTCAAGATTTACTCATGTTGTTGGATGTGTTAGATTTTACATCTTTTGAAAACTAAGGAACCTTTCTTTGTATATACGTGCTATACTTTGTGTATTTATTCATCTGTTGACAGACATCTGGATTGTTTCTGCCTTTAGCCACTGTGCATAATGCTATGAAATATGATTGTTTTTCATAAATCAAAAAACTTAAGGTTTTATTTCCCTTTTAGCTGTTGTGGTTACTGACTGCTTGTATGTCAACTATTAAAGGAAATAAACTTAGCCCAAGAGCTCAGCAAAAAGGGATGTGAGTTCTCATTTCAGATCCTTAGAATGATCAAAGGGTTAATCAGCTAGGCCTTTCTTCCAGGTGGCAGCTAACACACACACTCATCTAAAGCATCTCACTTATTTGAAGGAACATGATCAGCCCTCCCCAAGCCTAACATCTGAATGGGTCTTCAGTTGAAGGTTTCAGATTCTCCTGTCAAAACAATTTGTCTGTCAGCAGGACAGATGCTGTCAAAAGCATTTCTGCACCTTTCAGTAGCAAGGAGCTGGGAAGAAAAGAAACCTTGGGTAATCTAGTTCCTGCCAATTGCAGCTTTCATTAAACATTTTGTCAGCTATTGTCATAACACAAATTTTCCCTCTTCTTGCACAAAGGGCACACAGATCTTCAAACAATCAAGCCAGCCATAGATATTCTTTCAGCTAATCTGCTGAAAGATGACCGTGCTGCCCATAATTTGCAGAACACTCAACAGGCACTTCTACAGAGAATGGTTCAAGTTTTATCCAGGCACATCTGAAAAGCAAACTACCCAACAAGGCCTGACAATGATTTGTTCACTTAAGCATCTTTCCTGAGAAGACCTCTGCCTCAAAGCCCACAAAATCTGAAGCCTTTAACTCTTTCAATAGATGAGAATTCCACACCACTATGGAAACCTAGCCACTAGCCATGTGGCTATTTGTATTCAAGCTTGTTCACATTACATAAAATTACAAAGCCAGTTTCTCGGTCACACTATTTGCTATGTTCAACAGACACATGTGGCTTGTGGCTATTGGCTACATGGTACAGTACACAAAGAGCATCTGTACCACTGTGCTGGATTCTAAATCATGAGATAATCAACAAATACTTCTAATTCATGAGAACATCAATAAATATTTCAAGCAAAATGGTACCTCCAGGAGAGACTTGGATTTTAAAACTAAATCTCAGGGGCCTTGAGTATAGCTAGCGGTACAGAACCTACCTAGCATGCATGAAGCCCTGGGTTTGCTTCCTCATACTGAATATAATAACGAAGGTAATAATAATAATAATAAATCTCAAGTTTTCTAATAACTTAAAAGCTTTGTTGGGAAAATGTGGTGAGGGGTATACGCTGATATTAACCCAAGTCCTTTAAGTACACACAGTTCTTAACTATCCCTATAGGAGTAAGACCTTTGAAAGCTCCAATCCCTGGGAAGATATCCCTAATAAAAAGTGCCCTCACAGTGTAACCCCATAGGCTTAATTGGTATTTACACAATCTGACCAGCACCTTCCTGGATTACAGCCTGAACCACATATTACAAACTTGGCAAATGTTCTTCAAAGCTGGTAAACAATAATTCATTGACTTCTTGGAAGTTGAGGGACAAAAAGTCCCATTTACTTTTGACTAAGCTGTGGTGAGGAAACAATCCCACTTCATTAGATCCCATAATCACTAGTAATTCATCCCCAAAAGCAAGCACTGCTCATAGACTACTGCCTTTGCAGGCAAAACCTCTACGAAGAGCACTAAAATTCATGGAATGAACTAATCCTAAATCTGCGACAAGAATTCCCTGAGGTATAAGGTTCTCCTACTCAGCTTGATTTCCAGGGTAGCCTGCTCTATTACTCAACCCTTGCTGACCTCCTGAACATCATGGTAGTCTGTGCCTTTTAGATGTTTGCCAAAATGAATGCTGCAGCTGGAAAAGAGGTACCAGCAACCCATAACTCAACTTCTGAGTACCAATGCGTGCCCAGAGTGGCTTGGGAAAAGTGGCTTTTAAGATACCATAAGCTTGAACCAGTCATCTCTTCTTTAACCTCAGAACTTGCACTACTTGCTGTACATTAAGAAAGGAACTGCTAACTTCTTAGACCAAGCTGGGATAAGGTGACTAGTTCTTTCAAGATTTCAAGGAGTATAAGTGAAGAATAACATAGGACCTGTTAAAGTCATGTAATCCTTTAAGCTTTTATGGCTGTTTCTGCCTTAAAAGCTTCTAAGGAATAGCATATAGATCCATCCATGTTATAAGGTTTTACACAAATAAGAGAATTTTTTAAAAATCCTATACTATTAGATGTTCTTATCATTTTGTTGTGATGGTCTGTCTTCATTAATCAAAACCACAAATGGACAGTCCAATAATACATATTAAAAGCTTACATAAAGAATGACAAAATTACAACTTAAACTACAATCATTCTTCTGGTATCTTTGCCCAAGGATTATCGCTCAAGAGCAAGTTCTATACTCTTAAGCAGTTACATGTTCCCTAAACTGACACTTGGTCATGGAACATAACCTGTGAATAACCAAATGAAAAATCACTCAGCTATCAACCCAATATAGACAGCTCATTTTGTGAGCTACTGGTCAATTTCTAAAAGTTTTTAATGAGTCACAATTATTTCAATTTCTGAAAATGTTACACAGACCATTTTCTAAGTGAAAGAGGCCTACATGTAACTCAAAAAAAGAAACAATACATAATACACCCTAGCCATATATGAACCCGAAGTCACTGCCTACAGTTAACTTCTTAAAACCAGCTAAACCAATCAGTATAGGTCTCTGAATTCTAATGCTTAGGACATTAAGTGAAAGCAGCCACTTATGCCTACTTCAGTAACACCCATGAGGTCTTCTATGTGCTTCTCTAGCAGTTTATACATTTTTCTCTGTCCTGTGACTAGTGTGATACAACTGTACAACTTTTTCCAATAAAAGTCAAATCTGACAAATAAGTGTTTGTCTACAATGTACATTGTGATACAAATTCTGATATAAGCTGGATAAGATCTATGACCTGAAGGAATTTATAACCTATGGGTCAGGTAGGACTTATGACCAAATAACCACAGGCAAAGATTCTCATATGGCAAGTATCGGACAACCAGAAGTTGCAGACTGGTAGTTCCTGGTCCAAAGTTGGGTTGCAGGGAAACTTGTTTGTTTCTCATTGAAATGTTTGCAAAAAACTAGCTTTTGCCAATCAATCAATGGTTCAGCTTCCCTTGAAAACAGTCAGTTTCAAGGAATATAAGTGAAGCCCACCAAAAGTGGGCTACATTGAGTAAGCACTCCACTGCCCACAGACTTCACCACTCCTTGCTATCCAACTCACTGCTACTATCACTTGGCCACTATTTGAGTCTGCCATCCCTAGTTTAGATAGCACTGAATCCAAAACATATCCAAAGCAGAGTACCAGTTGTGATGAGAAAGGTTTATCCAAGAACACAAGACCTAACTTAAGCCTGGAAGAAGAGAATAAGAGCATATTTTCTAAGGAAAAATCCTGGGAAATGTGAACAGAAAAGTAAAATAAGGAATGAAGCCTATTTGAAATAAGCAAAAAGGTTAAAAAAAAAAATCAAGATCTCCCAGACAGGAAAGGACAAGACACAACAAGTTTAGGACAAAGTCAAGAAGAGTCGCCCCATGCTGCCAGACCTACAACCTGACAGGCAATTGAGTCAAGGGTTATATAAACCTTAACAAATCTGAGTGCCAAGTCTCTCATGAGTGTTCATCTATAGAACCATTAAAACTAGTTCCTGTAGGAACACAATATCTCACTGTACACTAACTTAAAAGTTTAACCCAAATAATCGAGAAACCCAAAATGTTTTCTCACCACATGGAGTCAGCATCTGCTTTCTGCATTACACCTTAAAACAGGATATTCCACAATGTTTCTCTTACCCAAATCTTAATTGGCCAAAGAGAAACAAAGTAATTAGGTCCAATGTGGGTTCTATTATTTAAGCATGTTTCGCCAAGGTTGGTACTGGGGGAAAGCCCAGAAATTTCCCATAACAGTCACTCATAACATGTTTTATGCATCATTAGCCTCCAAAGATTAATTAATTTGATTAAGAACAGACACTTCAGTTGTGCAGCTGATAGATACTTCATAAGCAAAAGGCAACAGGAATTATTGCAGTTTCTTGCCACAGGCCTGACCCACCCACAAACCTGCCACCAAGGGAACATCACCATGACCATGGTTTTGCTACCAGAGAATTGCTTTGCAGAGACTGGGAAATGGGGAGGGCAGAAGACGGGTCAAAAGTCTTGTCACACAGGACTTACTCTATCAGCTCCATAAAAGAAACAAAACTCACCCTTTCAGAATCCTTCTGTCCTATAAAACTTTCCCAACTCATCACTTGTGGGATAGCCACTCCCTTTTTACCACTTGCTGTACCATTCTGCAGAACTGAGGCTAGAGGTGCTGCACAGTCAGGCACTCCCTGCCCCCAAGGTGGTTTTGCAAACCAGAGACACAGACTATATCACTGTAACCAGTTAGGCATCTATTCTGACTGACCCCAGGGAAGGTTTGTGGGTGGGTCAAGCCTGTGGCAAGAAGCTGTAGTATTTCCTGTTGCCTTTTGCTCATCTCTGGCCAGTGCTCAGAGGCTAGAGATTCTCCCCTTTAAAGGATGGAGGAAGATTCTTCTAAATAAAAACAATTATTTGAGGCAAGAAACAGACTTCTGCCTCAGAAGTAGTTAAAACAAATCTGGCAAAAGTAACAGGAAGTGAGGGATGGTTGAGGCTGAAAAACAGATGCAATAATTCAGTGGATAAATTTGGAATCCTAGATTCTTTTAAGAGTTTTGAAAAGTCCAACATGCCACAGATTACCACTTCCATTCCTATAACATCCACCTTTCCCCTGTAAGCCTACAAATGAGTACTTTCAAGAGATTCATTTTCTACTGTTGTACCATGGGAAACTAGTAATAAAAGTACCACCACTGCTAAAGTAAAATGTGACACAGCTTTAACAATTCATTAACTTTGAGTGTACACAAGAAAGACAAAAACAATTCCTATAAACACATCTTTGACTCCATGTGTTACACATCAGAATTAACTATGCAAACTGTGGCACAATGAATACCTGTAAGTGATACAGTGATCAATTTCTTTTTCCAACACAACAGATTATCCTCAACACTAAGTGGTTTCACACAGTGTGTCTATGCTTAAGAATTTTGTGAAGAATGTCACTTCAAAGAGGATAATACAATGTTAACATAAAACAAAAAGTTCTGATCACAAGTAGCTGGGTGTGGCAGTACATGCCTATAGTCCCAGCATTCTGAAAGACTTAAGACACAGGAGGATCCCAAATTCAAGCCAGCCTGAGCAACTTAGCAAAACCCTGACTAGAAATTTTTAAAAAGTGAAAAGGCTGAGGATATAGCACAATGTGAAGGCCCTGAGTTCAATTCCCAGTACTACCAAAAAATAAAAAAGTTCTGATCACAGAAACAGAGTGGCCAAATTCCAGTCCTGTCTGGCAAAAGGTACAGCCAAGAATTTCACTAAGACAAAGGGACAAGGAAATTCTATACAAGTGACTTTAGATTCTTCAAAAATGAAACTTCTAATAATGCATTATTTCCTCTGAGCACAATAGAAGTAGATTATAACATCAAAACTAACAAACCAAAATCCTCTTCTCTTCATCTCAGACATTATACTCCATTCTAAACCATGTTGCTCAGGAGTTTTCTAGAACCAAGAAATGAGATCAGTGCATTTTGTGACTTTATAATCCTCAATTCTGACAATTTATGTCTAACATTCATTCAGTGAAAATATTAGTACATAAACCTTGTGTTACAAATGTATGCCAAAAGATAAAAAATAAAACTTGGTAGTAACTCATGTCTGGACATGTAATGATTAGGGGTTTTGTTCTTCTTGGTTTTAAGGTAGTTAGAATTTAGGTAAATATTTCTGAGTTACAAAGGAAAATATGTAAGAATTTTCCTATTTCTCTTTCCCCTAAAAGGAGGAAGAAGGATATGGAAGTGGTTTGATTTAAACAAACACATTTGTACAAACATCAGCTTACCTTAACTTTCAGCATTTCTTTCCTCCCCCAGTCCATACAAAAGCAGGGGTGGGGCATGAGGACAAATGACCTAAGTGGGTGTAACGACCTTCCCAGGCTGCAGCTGCTCATAAGGAACGCTCTGCCAGGAAGCCCAATTTTCCAAGGGGATGCTCTGGAGCTGCTATCAGTTTCTATTACTTACATGTGTCCTTACTTTTCAACTGGAATCACAGTTACTTTTCACTAATATCTATGGCATCTTTTAGTGCCTGTGCAAAGCCCAAGCATCTAGAACCTATAAAATGCATATAAAAAGTCATGTTTATTTGCATTTGTCATGATGCTATCTGCTGCACATAGATTAAGTGCCAAGGTTCCTTCATTTTCTAGGATTAACACACCTTCCTTACCTGGTTACTTCAAAACTTAAAATTAAAATTAAACTTAAAATTCAAACCTAGACAGCAGAAACCTAGTACTAAATCAACTGAATTTACCCAGAGTTTTTCAAAAACACTTTTGCTGTGATATAGAGAAGTACAGAAGTATATTTAGCTAAGTAAAAAAAAATGCAGAGTTTTAAAAAGTCAGCCACCTAGCGAACAGTTAAGTCACTAACTTTATTAGCTAGCTTATCAAGGTGGAATCTCATTTTTGCATGGGGTTTTTTAAAGTGTTTTTTATGAAGTGATTAGTTGAAGCCAAAAAGCAAACTGTTTCTTTTTATAACACTAACACATCCAAACACCTTCAACTTAAAAAGATTTGTCTACTACATCATTTTCTGTATTTCAGAGGTACAAGGCAGTGCAATTCCTTTACTTCTGGCTCCTGAAACATCTGAGAAGATATAAAGTTAAAGTTCTGCAACAACAGAGTATTCCAGGCACTATTTTACACAAACTGCTCTCTACCATTAATATGGAATTTCCTTTTCAATGAAATTACAAGTGCAAAGAATCAGATGATCTGTGTGATCTCCATCCTTAAATATAGTAAATTTTACTAGGTCAAATTAAAAGCTGACTGTGAAACAATATATTTCTGTTCTTTTGTTTTCTTACTCATTTACCAAACCCTCTAAAAAAGATGCCTCACCTTTTCTACATGGTTCATATCTATTCTTCCCTACTGTACTAGATCGTTTACTCTTAAAGAGTAAGTCCTAGTGGCAAATTAATACTTGCTAAACTATACTTTAGCCAAATAATACTGTATCTGTGGGACTTGAATCTGTTTTTTGGAGCAAATCACAACATACATGATGCAATAAAAAACCATGGTGAATGTTTATTTTTTATTTTTAATTACAATAAAGATCCATTACTGTTAATCTCCCTCAAAATACCACCCCCTTGCTTTGAGTGCATTTATCCCATCTTACTTGCCACTTTCTGAGGCAATTTGGGAAGTCCTCTTTCATGAGCATCTTTAGTTGCACTATTGTGACTACCCTAATGTCCTGAATCAATTCAAAATGTTTACCTTTCATGCTCATTTTGACTTTGAGGGAGAGCCAGAAGTCACATGGTACCAGATTTGGTGAATACAGATGAGAACTGTTACGGCTTGTGTTTTATGCCACCCGCCCCAAAAAGCCTCATAGGGTCAAAGATGAGGCTTTTTTCAGAAGTGGCTGGGTCCGGGTATGATCCTGGGATTGATTCATAGGGCAATGCTAAGCTCAAGTACTACTGGCCCTAAGTAACCTGGTTAAGATGTAAAGGATAGCAAGAGCTGTGGTCAACCCTTGCTTGTTTTGCTACCTTCTGGTCACCATGAACTGTTGCCCCTCTGCCACGTGCCACCCTACCTTGGAGTCAGTCAGTTGTGGACTAAAACCTCTATGAACTACAAATAAACCTCTCCCTCTTTAACTTTGGATATCAGGTATTTTGCATCAGCCATAAGAAAAGTAACACTATAATGCTTTTACAAGCTGCCTTTTCATAAGATTGTACTCAGTAGTGTTTACCATATTTTTGATTACACATTCTAAAGATATTAATGAAAGAAGACTTTCAGAATTGCTTCAGAAAATGACAAAAACCATGGAATAACTGTGTTCAAAGTAAGGAAGAATATTTTAAAGGGACAGCAATGTGTCTTTTACTGTAATAAATTAATTTAACATCAATCTTATTTTTAGATCAGCCCTTATAAGTGATTAGAAGTCCTATCAAAAAAACCATACGGAAAAAAAACAAAACAAACAGAAAAAAAAATAGGGACTGGGGATTTAGCACATTGGCATAAGCACCTGCCTGGTCATGAGTTCAATTCCCAGTACCAAAACAAAAAAACCCCAAAACATAAAAAAAAAAAAAAAAAAAACCATAAGGGACTCTTCTTAGAGATGCACTTATAGACACAAACCTAAGCAATCCATGTGTATTTCTAGAAACTCTATATCCTTTCTGTGCACTGGGGAGAGACATAAATTACTCAATTCACAGGTCGTCTTCACATATGAGTCATAGTGAACCCCAAAATCAGTGAGGTCAGTGACATTGAGATAGCTGCTCTGTGAACAGTTAGGACTTCTCTGCCTAAAACTTGCTATGTAATGAACCCAAATTCTCTAATTCTACCAGTAATTTTTTCAAAGATACTGTGATCAAATCCAAGTTTGTTAAAGTCTCTGCTCAGTTTGCCCTGTATCAAGTGGCTCTAACAAGACTCCTCCAACAGTCAGCAGGCAGCCTTGGGGAAATGGAGGAGGTTGATGCTGCACACTTCCCCATTAGCAAGATTAGTGCCATGAGTCCTCTTCAGCGACAGTGTCTGTTCTGTGCCCTGAAACATAGGGTACTGAGGTGCAGGCACCATCCAAGCAAAAAGGCACTCAGCTACTCTGTGCTCAGTTAGGTATTCTAGCTAAGGCTCTGCAAGCTAGCTTCTCTTTCTCCTCACTCCCATACTCAGATCAGAATCCTGTCAAAGTAAATAAAAGGTGCTCCAGTTCCAGGCCTGTCTGTCCACATGGTCACGCAAGTGTGACTCAGCAAAACTGAGCTGGCAACAACATTTACTTGCAACAAACTCAGCAGTGATCAATAAGGCAAAGCAAGTTTAGATTTGGTTAGGTTTAAGCTTGCACAAGCACAAAGAGAAAACCACCCACTTTCAAATCCAGAGAACTAGTGTGGAAAGCACCTGCACCAACTCGTCAGGGTGGTTTATTAGGTCATGAATGCCTAAGAAAAGATCTTTTATTCCTAGGGGCATGAGACAAATGGCAGGCCTTTCACACTGCTGGTGTCAATATTTATCCAAAGCCTGGGTATTCGTGATGGTATAAAAGCAGCACTTTTCAATTCATTCATTCACGCAATTTGCCACTATAAAGCCCCAAAACAGAGATTTGTTTACAGCTTAGGTTTCTTCTCTTCCATTGCCATACAAGCAGCTGGCTGTAGGATCCACAATCTGTGTTAGAAATAATCCTGGCAGTTTGAGAATAATGTATCCAATATATTTCAGAACTGTCAATATCAAATGGCATTGGAATTGATGACAATAAAGAAGAAAGAAAAGGAGACAAAGAACCTGCTTTCTTCCTTACCATGGTATGCATTTTTTCTGCACTGGAAATGAGCAAAGCTTAGACCCTGCAATAAAGTAACTGAATCTCAAGAAACACGTCAAGCATTTCTATGTGTAACTTACTCACACAGCAGAATTATTTCAGCTACCAATACCCAAACACACAAGAAGCTCTCAGGAAGACCTTGCTATTTACTAGTGCTGTTTGGCTAGCTCCCACTTTCCTAAACTACTTCCATCACACCTTCTTTTTAGGCCCCTCCACTAGTGACTGTCCTACAATCTCACCCCTAATAAAGGCCTAATCACAATTCTCTTTCACAGATAAAAGTCAAAAGGAATAACTAGACCATTAATAGCAACTTTGAGAAGTTCTACTGAACTTTTGAAAACAGCTGTGCAATACCCAGGTTCACAAATAGTTTTCTCATCTTCCTACCACTCAAAGTCCTCAACAGACAGGACAACACACAGTTCCCACTGTTAGCTGTGATGGCTTCTTCCAAGGAGACACACTGCTGTGGAAATCAAAGAACTAGAGAAGGATGGCACTCTCTCTGGTGGGCAATTAAAAAATATCCCTCAACCTCTCTTGCAAAGTTGCCAGGAAAGTGATATTAAACAGATTTCACAAAATAACTATATGATTCACTAAACCTATTCTTATCTCACACACACAATCCTTCCCAACTAGATAGATTCTTCCCCCCACATCCCACCATAGGATTCTGAATACTCAATGCAACCTGATACTGACCCACCTACATTCTAGCAGGCTGCAAAACACCCCTACCATTTCCTTACATGCCAAATATGACAGCAAATAACAAGCTATCATATATGATGTACATGTGGCCTGCAAAGGGCCATACTCCTACCTCCTCCGCCTGCTGAGCAACAGCAGGCAAATAGCCCAAAATGGTAGCAGGTGAAGGTGTGGTTGATTTTTTTCTTATGTAAAAATATACATGACATTTAAGCACCCAATATTTCCTCATTTACACTGAAGTTAATAATTCACAAACCAACTAACTTTCATCAAGGATCAGAAAATTTACAGGTTGTTTGTGCAAACACTCCTGTTCTTGCTCTTATTTAACAGCTGGTTTATTTAAGTGATGGCTTCTGTTGCCATGAGGAGCAGGCAGCACTTCAAAATGTTACCTGTAGAGCCAAACACACCACAACATCCTTTGTTTCACCTCTGAGTTTCACAGTATCCAAACTTTCACATTTATTTTGTCTCTCAGATGGAATATGTAGATAATCATAGTAGTATAAAAGTATAGCATAAAATGATACTACTTTGCTAAAACATTACTGTGATCACACTTTCACATTTCTAATTTGGTCCTTCAAAATGGACACAACCCAAAGATGCCAAGGAAACCATGGAGTAATAGGTATGGCAGCATCCAAGAGGCGTGCTGCCTAGACCTCAGTCCAGACTGTCTCATTACATAAGGAAGAAACCCTCTGAAACTTAGCACTCCAGCTCCCTCTCCCCATAAGAGCTTGCATTCTCTATTTTTCTTTCTTGATCTTAATTTCATTCTCTCTCATTTTTAAAGAAAATGTTATAGACAGAGCCAGAAAGCTATGTCTTCTCCAACCACTATCTGTGTCTCTATCTCCTGCAGCATAGAATTATCAGTTATTGGTTGTTTCAACCAACGGAAATTAAATTGAGGGCATGTAGCTGTGGACTAAACCACAGAACACAGCATGGGTTTCTGAATCACAATAGCAAGGCCACATAAAGGTCCACTTGAGCCTTGTTTAAAGAGGTTACACATTAACCACCACACACCTCAAGGAAGATCCTATCACCTCCACCACCTCCACGCCTTTTATATCATGCCTTTAAAAAGACTTTCTGGAAGTTGTTACAGTGGAGCTTGAAATAAATGGAAATGAGTCTAGATCTTGGTTTTGTTTTGTTTTTAATAAACAATGAATTTCAGTGGGTACAGGTGGTTCTGAGAAAGAACCCAGTTAACCCTAGTAGGGCAGAAAAATAATAGCTAACCCTAAAGAACAGATGTGTAGAACAGCCAGTTTGAGGTTACCTCAACAGGTACGTGCAGGCAAGTGTTTCAGGGAAAAGAGGAAACGGTGTTTTGGATAACGCAGCAGCAGCAAAGCCATGGCTCACACATAGTGGGATTGGAAATGAATGAAGTCCTAATCGTTATTAAGCACCTGATCTGTTCCGGGAGTGGGGGCTGGGCTCTGCCTTCAATGAGTTCACAATCCCAAGGGAACAACCATGGCTAAACCAGGAAGCAGAAGGTTCTCTGGAAGACATCCTGGCACAAGGCAGCAGCCACTGTCCTCTCTAGGTATCCTGGGATGGCTCTAAGAAGAGGTTAACTGGTGGTGTGGGTATTAGGATTTGAGGCACATCAAGGAGCAGGCACAAGCAAGCCTTGCAGTGGGGAGAAGCTTGGCTGCTGAGGGAACAATCCAGTCCTATGTGGACCTCCTTCCATTCATAAAACCCCCTGAAGACAGGCGTAGTGGTGCACTCCTGTAATCCTAGGTCTCTGGAGGCTGAAACAGGAGGACCACCACGAGTTCAAGACCAGCCCAGGCTAAATACTGTTCAAGGCCACCGTGAACTATCTACTGAGACCCCGTCTCTAAAAAGCAAAGCAACAAAACGAAACAAAGAAAACAAAAACTGACCACAGAGGAAGGCAGAAGGCAGAGAGGGACAAGGACCTAAAATCACAAAGACTTGCAGCTGAGCTTTTAAAATACAGATCCCACTCCATGATACCACAAATGCTGGTACCAGGATCTATCTAGGTGTTTAAAAATGCCTACTGACTGCCTGGAAGATGGACCAAGTTGTGACCAAGCAGTTATTAACACACTTGCCTTCAGAGGGCACTGACCAGAAAGCCTTTCACTCAGTGGGTCTCCCAAGGATGAGGCTGTCAGTATTCTTTCAACTTACCTGGCATGTAAATGCAAAGTGCCTTCCTGCAAACTTATCACTTCCACCCCAGGATCTTGTGTCTATTCAATTCTAAAATGGGACTAAGGAATAGGAAATTAAAAACAAAAAACCAGAGTGCCTAATCATCTATACCCAGGCCTGAGTTTCTAAATGCTTGCAGAGATTTCAGTACTAACCTCCCTAAGTAACTCAGTGAGCCACTTTCCTTCTGGTTTCTTGCTTTAAAAGAAACTCACAAGGTCTTGACTTCCTTTCCTATTAAAAGCGACCACAGCCATAGTTTTCAATTAGTTGTGTCAGCCCACCACCCTGCAGCTGCCCAAGTTCAATACATTGTCCCTCCCCCAGGTTCCGTTCTCCACCAAGCACTTCACACCTCCCTATTGTAAACCTGTCCAAAGCAATTACCCTGCCAGTATTTGGACAGCCTCAGTACTTGCATTTCTGTCTAATTTATGGCTGCAAAGCTCAGATGGCAAAGCCAGGCTTGCCCTGGAGCAGGGGAAATGCAGAGAAAATGGTTCAGATCCAGAGATAAATGCATATGCACAGCAAATTTCCTTGAGTCACAAGAGAGTAAATTTTCCCATTGTCTTAGTGGCAAACTCTGTGATAAAACTTCCTTATAGTCTGAAATCTGTGCCTAATTTATGCCTTTCAAAAAAAGAAAGAAAAGTCTGGGGTCTGGATTCAGTACAAGAATAACCACTGCTCTTCTCTGTCACATTTACTGCTTCTCTCAGGATAACAAAGGAGAAGCTTACAGACAGTTATCAACTTACTGTTTTTTTGACTTTACAGTAGTTCAACATTCAGTATAACCCATATTTGGAATTGTGAATTTGAATCATTTCCCCAGCTAAGGATGGATCATTTCTCCTCCTCCCTCCCTCCCTCTTCCACCTCTCCTTTCTCTCTCACTGCTAGGCAGAGGCAGCAAGCCATAGCTATCTGTCAATCACACAGACAGGAAAAGGCATGACCAACACTCCATCCTGCACTGTTACATGACAATACCACTAGGTTAAGTGTATTAAAGGCACTTTCAACTTTTGATAGGTTGTCAGGATAGATCCCCCATCATATGTCAAAGAACATCTGTATTGCCCCTTATATGTCTACCAAAAGAGCTCAAAGCCTTAAAAACAAAACTCTTCTCACCTGACGGAGTCAGAACATCATCCCAACCTGGGAAGTATCTCACTGAAATTATACTATTTTTTTAAAAAGTGCTCTGCTTAAAATTGAACAAGAAAACCAAATAATTCAACTAAAACACAGGCAAAGAATATGAATAGACAAATAGCATATGAAAAGATGCTCATGGTCATTTCTAATTATGGAAATGCAAATCAAAACCATTTCAGACCCAACAGAATAGCTAAAATAAAAGATAGGTAATACTGGCAAGGTTGTGGAGAAACTGGAACCCTCATAAAATTCTGATGAAAGTGCAAAATGGTGTATACAGCTGCTTTGGGAAATAGTCTAGCAGTACCTCAAAAAGTTAAAGAACTACCTTATATGACCTAGCAATTTCACTGTTAGGTATACACCCAAGAGAACTGAAAACACACATTCCTGCAAAAACTTACACCCAAATGTTTACAACAGTATTATTCTTAGCAGCCAAGAAGTAGAAACAACCTAAGTATTCACCAACTGATAAATGAACAAAATGTGGTACATCCAAACAACTAAATATTATGCAGACATAAAAAGGAACAAAGGACTGAAATATGCTACACATGGAGGAATCCTGAAAACATCACACTAAGTGAAAGAAGCTGGCCACAAAAGGTAATGGCCTATGTATTTCCATTAAGAGAAATTCCACAATTAGCAAATTCACAAACACAGAAAGCAGGTACTGCCAGGGACTTGGAGGAGGCAGGAACAAAAAGTGGGAACCACTAATGGGCACAGGATTTTGTTGTAGGATGATAAAAATGTTCTGGAAAGACTGATGATGGTTGTATATCTTTGAGCATACTAAAACTTAGTTCTTAAAAAAAAAAACAAATTCTTGCTACCTTAGGAGGCTCTCAAAATTCTGGACTGAAAATGTTTCCTAGCTACTTCTATACCACAAATATGCAGAAATAACTTTTTCCTCTAAGTGCCAGAAGATAGGAAAGTACAGGCCAGACAAAATATCTACATTTAGGGAAATTAAAAAAAAAAATGATACCACCATTTAAACTCTCTCCTAATTACCCACTTTTCTGCTTCCCAAATGGTGGTACTCTATTCACTACCAAACTCTTCTACCCATGAATCTATGAGACATGAAACCCTCAGCTGGAGTTTGTCCTCCCATAGAAAACAAATTCTCAGAATTTTGAAAGAACATTTTTCTTCTTGAGTAATTATTTAATAAGGCTGTAGAAAGCAGGGTTCCCAATAGCCAGCCATTCAAAAATTAAGAAGAAGCCAGAGGCAGGAGGAAATGTCACCATAACAGGGAGAAAATAAATTAATTAGATTAAGATTAGGATCTAACCCCTTTCTGTGGTTGGGGCAGGCAGATTTTGAGTAATAGCATGCTATTTATGGAAAAGACTTTCCAGAGGGAAAGCTGGGAAGGTAGAGCTGTTTAGCTGTATGTTTCAAAATTATATTAAAATGTACTGAAGTTGATTGAAAATGTATATAAATTGCAATAGCTCCCCCTGAATAAGTAGGCTACCCTTGATTGCCAAAAGCAGGTCTTTCTGTACTTTAAGGATCACACCACTGCACTGCCTTGGGCAGCAAAGATGTAGTTAATTGGGAGGCCCCAGAATCTATTGGGGCCAGGATGCTATCCAACATCAAAGAGATTCCAGTTGCTCCCCTTGTGCAATAAACTCCTTTCACCCAACATCATTCACACTTTCAGAGTGCAAAGTTCACTCTGATATTGGTGGCTTTCTCACTTTGTAGCTTTTTTGGCAAGTGCCCCTTGGCCTGGTTGTTCATTAATACATAATCAGAACATTAAAGGCATTGTTTCTCCTTCTAGAGAGGCTGTGGCCAATTAATAAAGCCAACATTGTCCCTACAGTGGGGGAACCACCTTGAACCTGGCAGAGAATTCAAAGATACACAGGCTAGAGGATGTGTGTACTACATGCACATACAGAATTAAGTATTTCACAAGATGTTTTTGATATTCCCACATGGCAAAGGGGCAAAATGAAAAGTTATCTCACCTCACAAAGCGACCTGTTATTTTTTGCCCTTATCCTTTCAACAACAAATGTCTCCTCACTTCTAAAACCTTTACAAGAAGTAGTGATCTCCATGGTATGAAGATGAACAAGAAGCTAGAATTGCCTGCAAGAATACTTCAGGCGCTTTTACTTTTCAAATCAGACACACACAATGACAACTCACTTTCGAGGCCATGTTTACTTTGCTGAAAGCCACATTCTAAACACATGCTTGTGTGTAGAAGGGAAGCAGCTTACAGTCCAACCTTGTTTATGTTCCAAATAGGTTTGACAGAAAAACCACATCAATTTGTTTTAAAATAATTTCCATTTGCTGGAAGCTGTTCCTGAAGGGTTCTCAGCCACGCTAATCTGTTCTGATTCCTACCAGCTGTAGGTACCAGGCTCACGGGCCACAGACAGGGTGGATGGGGCACAGGCAGGCTGGGCTGACTCTGCAGAGTTTGTAAGCAATCCGAATGCCACAAACCATGCACCATTCCTCCCTCTTGAACACATAATCAACACAGGTTAAAGAATAAAAAAACATATACTGGTTCAGCGTCAAAACTTACACCATGCTTCCTGGGATCCCAGTTTTCTATTTATTCTTAGGGTTTCTCAGAAACACACTAGCTCTAGTTCCAAACATATGGATTTGTGCTCAAGTTAGAAGTCCTCAGTTCAGACACCAAGATAATTCATCAGCCTGAGAATCAAATTTTACAAAGGAAGAAAAGTCAAAAGGATACATCTGTGAGTAACCCCAAAACAGCTTTCAGCCTCACCATCCAAAGAAGTACAGATTAAAAGAATCCAAAGTAATTCTCATATATAAATTCTCAAGGTGGTATATGGTTACAGAAATAAAAAGCACCTTGTGTTTGTGAGGCTGTGTGAAAAGCAAGCACAAGATCACATGTAAACAGGTAGCCTTTCTTGGAATAAGTAGTGTTTCAAAAATTTTAAGAATTTGCATATTCAGAGCCATCCAGACTTGATAACAACCTAAAGAAATAAGAAACGTAAAACTATTCATGTATACAGCACAAGGATGTTCAAAAAGGGCAAAAAATATAAATGCTCAAAACCACAGAAAATTTTTTTTAATTTAAACCTGGGGAAACTACTGATGATATTAAGTCTGCAAACTATATTTTGAAACAGATATTTAACTGCAGAGATTATTAGAAATCTATACAGCAAAGTGATAATATTTGTCACTGGATAATGAGCTCAGTTATTTTTCTTTTGTAATTTCCTCCTTATTCAATAAATGCCTAACATTTATCACCAGATAAATTAAAAGTAAAGACATGGTAACTAGGCTAACAGGTCAAGAACATAACGCTTCCTTCATAAGGCCACCCTTCCAAGTAGTCTGGCTCAGGTATAAAGTCCTCCCTGGCACAATCACAGCCTGGAGAGCTCAATAACCAATAACATGCTCACAACAGGGTCATACATGCATAACAGTTCCATCGGTAGGCTTTTACCACCCAATGGGACTACCCCATTTCACCTGATGGGAGAGTCATGTATGTACCACTGGTGGTTCAAGCTGGCAGGAACACATTAAAATAGACATCTAAGGACAAGCTAACCAGGCCAGACACAGCTTGGTAACTGTCCTTCATTAGCATCTCTGGGAGACTGGCCAAAGGGGATCCACACTGAGCCACGTCAGCAATACTCCTCTGCCAAGGACACAGATCCCGTATGTTTGAAGATGATGTAGGCGCTGATGCCTCCCTCACACCTGCAGCTCACTCAGAAAGGGGCTAGATTTAGAAGGCTATCTGCCTCAAGCTTCCTGTTGTAGAAGTTTCTCTAAATTTGTGTTATTACTTTGGCTCTGCCTGCTAAGGACATGGTAACCTGTGTTAAATATAATTCCCTCTGGTGGAGAAGAAGACTTATTCCTTCTGCCAGCAGCAAAGAGGCAGAAAAACTATCTAGGCCTGTTCATCATTTCTGTCAAAGTAGAGATCTTAGCAAAGTTACTAAGAGCCCAAGCAACCAAAACCAGCTGCCTGGCGAGGGCTCAGCATAAACTGAGCAGAATAACCACAAGGGGAAGGGTGTCTAGACAACCTCGGTCTATGTGAGCAGCAAACCTCCTCAAAGCAGACTCCACAGTGTGGCTCCAGCAAAAGAGCAGATGAAAAACCATATCAACAGTTGGGAAATGCACCATGGGCTCCTTGGCCAAACACAACTTAGAAGAGAACTAGAGTCTGGCCCACCTGCCAAGGATAGCCACAGGGGATCCAGCAGGGAAGCAGTTCCCTGAGACCCCATGTGGGAGGTAGGTCACAGGCAGTGTTTACACTAAAAAAAAATCTGAGTGACAATACTTGGACATGAGAGAGACTGAAAAAACTGCCAGTTTTCAACATGGCAGGTAAACAGCCTGCCTGTCATCTTTTGAACTCAGCTCTGTATTTTCTTCTTTGCATTCTTTTAGGTTTCTCAACATCAACATTTTGGTAGGGGGTCAGTACATTATTTGGAAGGAAACTACCAAATAGACAAAGTATATTTAGGAAATATACAGACAGATAAACTCTGACAGGTCTGTTATTCTACTTCCTTGGAAAAGGTATTTCCATAGGCCTTTCAGAACCATATAAATGCCAGTACTCTTTTACTGCCAGCAATTATTTAATGCCAGTATTATCATTTGTACTGAGCATTGTATGAAATCCAGGCTTTGTGCTAGATTCTGGGAAAACAAAAACCTTGCTTAGAGCTTACAGACTAAGGGAAGACTCCAACAGTAATCAAATAACCACCCAAAACATCTGTCCACAGAACCCTCCAGATTCAAACTCAAGTTAAAGTAAATGTCAGCCATAGTTTTCAGGGAGAAGAGACATTTAAGATGGATGATTAGAAGCCTGCAAAGCAAAGATGAAAGGGCTTTTCTCAGATAAAGAGGACTGCATGCAAGGTACACAGGAGACATGAACAATGTAAAGGGTCTAAAAAAATCCCATGTGGTAGCAGGGGCTGATGAAACCAGATAGGACGGCATCATGAAGCTGGACAGGTGAGTGCAGTCAGCAACAGAATTCAGCATTCCCATCTATGACTCTGCAAAGACCACCCAATGGCTGTGGTGGCAGGGTGAACAGATAAAGAGTAAAAAGCTCTCTAGATTCCCTAAAGCCTGCATCATAGAAAACTTTTTAAAAGTTTAATATAAAATGTATAATACAAATCACTGTCACTTTCCCCTCTTTCTTCCTTTTGTTATTCTGCTGCATTCCTTCTTTTAAAGGCAGGGAGATGGCAATGGGTCACTGGTGGCCACGGCATTCTCCCAAGACCACATGCGTCCCCCAGAGCCGCCCAGTCCAAGATGTGCCAAGGATTTCAGGCTGAGTATAAACTCCATCAGCAGGCTAAACTGTTTATATGTTCTTGAGTTAAAAATACACCACTTGGGTCAGGGTTAACACCAGGGCCTTATCACCAAGGCTGTTTGTGAGCTGGTTACACAAGGCTGGACTATGACTCGACCATCTTTTAGAGGTGCCTTGATCTGCAAACTGTCTAATGATACATCAGTGAGATTACAATAAAGCCACCAAATATACACGCATTTGAGAAAAACACTTTCCAAACCCAAGGATACTTTAGTGTTTATAAATAGTTTACTTTTTTTGATCCCCAGGCATGTAATATTCGCAGTTGCTCCAGAAACCAAAGAAACATGGAACAGGAACACAAACCACAACCCAACAGAAACAATAAACAACAGATGGCAAGACATATGCACATGCTACCACCCCCTTCACCAAAGAGGCAAACCAAAAATGGACTCTGGCACATGGGTCTACCATGGCAGAAACATGCTCTTCAAAATCACATCCAAGACACAATTTATGGAGCACCAGCTGTATGGCTGCCACAACTGTGCTACTTGCTTGAAGCAACCAGAGTTGAAACACCAGTGACCAGCCTTGGGGAATTCACAGATTTGAACAGGAGTCAAGAAGAAAAACTAGCCTTGTATAATTTTTCTAGCTACAATAGTGCAGATAGCTGTAGGTCTGAGTTCTACTGGTGGAAATTACTAAACCCAGAGCAAGTCATTTAACCACACTGTACTGCATGTATAAAACAGAGATGGAGCTGGGTATGGTGACACATACCTATGATCCCAACACCAAGGAGACTGAGGCAGGAGAATTGACAATAAAGGCCAGACTGGGCTATGTAGTGAGTGTAAGACCAGCCTGAACTGTAGAGTGAGACTCTGTCTCCAAAAACACAGAAAGAAAGAAAACAGAGATAGTATATTTCATAGGGTTAAGATGATCATAATATAGATATATACTGCTACAAAAAATGTAATCTGCTATTACTGCTATAGTAACCGTCCTCACATTTCTGTAATGTGTTATATCCTGTTCTAAAAATTCTTTATTTCATTTGTGTCCTCATATCAAGTTTAGTGAGGTAGGCACTATAATTATACTAATTTTAGAAGAAGAAACAAAGCAAAGGAAAGGCAGGTAAACTGCCGAGATCACCCAAGCAACCAGGCTCCAGAAGTGCCACTCTTACCATCAAGCCATGTAAGAACATGGCCACTTCCTTCTCACCCTGACACATTTAAATCTAGACACAGGAATGAAGCACTTCACAGAGGATGAAGACACAATGTTATCTTCCCTGAGACACTGTACTGCTCTAGGCTTTTCACTGGTGGACAAGACCTGAACTTATTTAAAGGGCTCAAAACAAGTAATTAAATTCAGGCTCTTAGACAAGTTTGCCTTAACTAGTGATTTTGATTCATTGATGTTTATGACATGTTAAAATGACATCTGTCTCAACACAGAAGGCAAGGGTCTCAATCAGTAAGTATGGCAATCAAACTGCTTTCCATATACAGACATGTCTATTTTAGGTATCATGATCTCATGTCCAATCACCCTGCTAATTTCAACTCAATGTTAATTTTTTTAAACTCTGACTAGAATTTTCCAACTACACTGTAACTTTAAGCTTTTGTGTTCCTTCTGCATTTAAAAAGAATGCCATTTCCCAATATATAACTCCCAGATGTAGAAGTCACAGATGATTCATCTCACAGAACAAGTGTTCTGAGACATCAGCTCCAAATAGAGGAAAAACTTGGAATTCCCTTCTTCCTCAAAATAAAAACTTGCCTCAATCTGCTTTGCTCAACAAAGTTTGTTTTCAATTATATTTCCAAATTCTTTTAACAATAACTGCACAGCGTCTGGCACCAACACATCTGATTCTTTGAAGTGGTTCTCAAGCAGAAACTAAAAAATAAGAAAAGGGAAAAGAAAGAGAAGACTGACCATAACTTTTGGTTTAGGTCACATATTCTCTGCAATGTACAGAATCAGACAAACCACAAGCTATGACATCTCACTGAGGCTCCAGGCTACAAGGCAATATACAGTAAACTAAAGAAAGTCTGAGTTTACCCCTTTACTACTTGCTGGCTGGTAAGAGAGCACAGATGCTCAACACAAAGAAAATGGCCCTTCACTCACATCTAAGTTTCATAAACATTGTAAAGTCTTCCATGAAGGTCAATTAGAAATAACTATACTTTAGAGGTAAACCTCAGAACCCCCTGGAGAAACAAGGAAATGGTGGGATCCTTTCTGCCGTCAAAGAAGGTACAAAGCCCAAAATAGAATGCCATGGAGCATGAACATCATTTTTAGGGACTCCTACAAACATGGAATTGAATAATCACTGTGGCTCTCAGGGATATAGGAAAAATTACTAATCAGACACTCTGAGAACCATCCAGGAGAGGACTGGTATAAATAAGAAATTCACCAGAAGGAGGTCACATAAATAACAGAATGACTGACATTGACAAAAGAGACTCCTGGAAGAGTGAGGAGGTCCTTTGGCCTATTTTGATCTTCAAAAGCATGGAAAAATGTTATCTATGGGTCCCAAACAGAGTTTTTTTTTTTAAGTAATTTTTGAACTATTTATTTTAGTCCTAGAATAGTCTCAATCCTGTTACACTGCTAGCAAGAAGTTCCAAACCATTGTGACTGTATTTTATCTTTATCCCCAAAATTCCAAATTCCAAGAATATGTTATAAAGCTAGATTTTTTTAAAAAATCAAGTTTACCTTACAAAAATTTACAGGATAAAAGAGTCAAAGGACCTACCTGGCATAGTGGAACAGGCAGGCAATCCCAGCACTTGGGAGGCTGAGGCAGGAGGATTGTTGCAAGTTTAAAACCAAGCTGGGCTACAAAGTGAGCTCAAGCCCAGCCAGAATTACATAACAAAACCGCCACAAAAAGACAAACAAACAAAAAGACTCAAAAGAAGAGAAAAGCCAAAGACTTGCCAGAGAAGGCAATGGCAAATTCCATGTAGAAGAAAGGTGGACATTCACAACAAAAAGTTAATGCTTTCTAGATTCTGTACAAATGTTTTAAGGAGTTAATCACACCAGGAATATTTTCAAGAACAGTGTATAATACAAGAGGAAGCCAAGGAAAACCCTGACAGATGGGTAGATGGACCTTCCCCTACCAAAAAAAAAAAAGAAGAAGAAGAAGGGAAAAAAAACCTTCAAAATCGGAGAAACATGGCTAAGGGTATAGCTTAATGGTACAGCACTAGCCTAGCATGTATAAGGCCCTGGATTCAACTCCCAGTAGCACAAAACAAAACAACTGGAGAAAGAAGCCTCTGAGCTTTATATACTAGGCTGCTAAGAGTTTCCACACTGAAAGGTACACATCAAAGACTTCCCTGGAAAAAGGATGGAAAGCTATTCTGAAATTTGTCATGACACTGGTTGTCCGTGGCAAGCCAGCTAATAAAGGACAATGGGGCATAGGCAGTGCCCTTCTTGTGGCTGTCCCTTCTATTTTGTTATAGGAGCCAATCATTTTAGTAGTTAATCAGCATTACCTATAACTTCACTCCATTGTTCACTGAAGGTCTGCTTTAGAGATACTGCCTGCAGTGGCTCTAAAAAATGATCCTTTAGAAAACATACTTTGGGTTATTTTGCTTGTTTTGTTTGTTTGTTTTTGTATCAGGAATCGAACTTAAGGCCGTTTGCTTACCAGACAGGCACTGTGCCACTGAGTTATATCCCAGACCCTCCTTTTTCAAAATCTAAGCTTTTTTGGTAGTCTGCTTTTGAGACAGGGTCTCACTAAGCTGCCCAGGCTGGCCTCAATCTTGTCCTACCTCAGTCACTGGAGTAGCTAGGATGATAAGCTTTTGAGCCTAGCTTTACATCTGTGTTCTTAAAATGTTAAAATTAAAGATGTAAAGTTTCCAGCTTTCATAGTTTTCTTCCAGTTTTCTTTGGGCCAGAGGAAGAAAAGTCAAGACTCACTTATATGAAGAGCTTGGAGCCTGAAGTATTTAAGATTTCAGATTTGTTCAAATCTTGGAATCTATGCATGACAATGGGTCCCAAGTCTAAACAAGAAATTCATTTATGATTCATATATGCTTTATACACATGGCCTGAAGGTGATTTTATATACTGTTTTAAATAGTTTTGTGCATGAAAACAAACTTTCACTGTATGGAATTTTCCACATGTGGTGTCATGTCAGCATTTAGAATTTACAAAAATTTTAGAACCTGAAACATTTTGGATTCTGGATTTCAGATTTGCAGATTAGGAATGCTCATTCTGTACTTTCGGCAGTATTCGCTTCTCTACACTAACAGCAACAGGTCCACCAAAAGTCCCTCGTTGAGGCTCCCCCAGGCATATCCTTTTTCTTTTTGCTGCTTGGGGATACATCTGAAGATTTCACTCAGAAGCACCAAATATGCAGAGGGTACTTCCAAACACCGTAAATATCGCAAACACAATCAGTTTACTAAATCTTATGATCCGATCCAATGAACAGTAAATTAATTCCTTCTTGGCTTCAATTAGGATAGAATCATAAACCAGCAAAAAGGAGTCTTAGAAGTCATACATCCCTTCACACATAGGAAATTAAGTGACCAGCCTAAGGTCATACTTCTAATCAACAGAGCTAGAACAAATCTGCAAGGTCTCCTGAGACTCAGCCATGAATTTTCCCATTCTACCACAATCTTATCTTCACAACTTTAGAAAATTTATTTCTCCCTGTAGGTCAGTAATTTTTATCCCTCCTTAGTAATAAACTCCTTTAATAAGCCAAAAATTTGAGATCCTTTCTACTCAGAAAGATGATTTAAGGACCAAGATTTCACATCCAACACATTTCCCTAGATCCCAAGAAATAATACTGTATTTGAGGTTGGTTAGTCTTTGTTTTAGGACAGCTCAGAATTGAATAAAAGTTATACATTCTAAATATTGTTTTCAACCGACCATTAGGGAAAAAAACACCCTTATCAGAGTTTCTAATTTTTCTCTCAGCAAAGCACAGTCCTGGATCAGGCCAAATCACCCCTAGCCAAGGGCCCTAGACAAGACACTAAAAATGTGAAAATAGAGGAATTTCAGATGAGGCAGCCTTTGATAGCTACAAAATATTTATTGCAGTATGTCCCCTGGACCTTCTCTCCTCCTCTGGAGGAGAAAACTCTATCTCACTTGAGCTGCAGCTTCTGCATCCATCATTTGGTTGCATCAACAACCTACTTCCTGGAAGCAATGAGTTCTTCTGGCTGTTTACAAAGTTTTGCAACCACTGAGAGCTGGTGTGCCAGAAACTCGTATGAACCCAGGTAGAGGAAGAAAATCATGGACACACACACAAAAATTATCTTAGTTAAGAATAACATGAAGACTAGGATATGTTATTAAAGTAAATGAACGCGCGCGCGCGCACACACACACACACACACAGGAAAGAAGGAAAAGTAAGACGTAGGCAGGATGCGTGATGCCTGGTACTGAATCAAGATATACTGCTGAAGTCAGACAAAAAATTCTTCCAATTTGTAAAATAGAATTTAAATTCACAGTCACAATTTCTCAATAAGTTTTCTTGCCCATAATTTTTCTTAAACTCTTTGCTGTATGCTTGTATTTTTCTAAACAGAGAACTCCCTCTAAATGGTATGTAATCAAACATCATATATTTGTTTAATTAGCCTTAATAGATTTACGTGTTTAAACTGACCATGCTGGATAGGTTTCAAAATCACTGAACATTTTATAATTTACCTAGAATTAGAATTTCAGAGCCTATGGAAGTCATTTCATAAACCATGAAAGTGAATGAAACGCAGGACTTGTAACTCCCATTCAAATTCTTAACTAAGCTGCTGCTAGCATGAAATCTGTTCTGAAGGAGTCTTTTCTCAGTCAACAAAGTAACAGACTACAGAAATTAAATTATGGACTCCACAAAACCAAAACAAACTAAACCATTCAGCAGCTACTTGAGAGATACCATTTTCAAATCTGTGTGATGTTTAAATCAAGCATCAAAGGTTCTAGGAACCTGTTTTTTCATTTTTTGAGGATTTTCTTATAGGGTGCCTTGAACTCTATTTAAAAGAGACTCAAGAGCTGAAGGGTCAGGCCTCAGAAAGTAAATGACAGTTTCTCAATTCAGATTCATGACTTAACTATAACCAATAGCTAATTTATTATCCCTCTATTAAACAATAATATCTGAAATGTTTTAAATGATTCACTGTAATTATGTTTGTTGACTAATGGATTCTAATCAACAATAACTTGTTAGGAAAGTCCCAATTATGGGTTATGTGGAAAAAGAAAGCTAATCAAACTTGCATATTCTGGATGAAGAATCCAGGACAAAAGAACTTTGTAAGCACCTCCCACCCTTTGAAAAGAAAAAAAAGAGGGAAAGAAAAAAGCCTTGTATTTTGAAAACATTTATAGTAGATTATATACATGCCCAATAAACATTCTGTAAATACATAGCTTATCAAAATTTCCTTTGGAAAAACACTTAAAATAACCTAAGTTTTTCAGAAGTTGTTCAAACTCTTATTTCTTCAAATCATCCTTTAATGAACAGTATAGCATGTGAATTATAACCCAATAAAGCTATCATTTTCTTTAAAGTTTTTCAGATGAAATAATACATTCTCCAAAAAAAAAAAACAGAAGAGGAGAAGAAAGTACTGTGGTATTGGGGCACAGACCCAAGAAGCCAAGCCACAAGTCAATGGCTGATGAAGCTGGTGACAAGTCCTTAGAATTCATTATATTATTCGATCCACTTGTGTAGATGTTTGCCTCTCTCTCTCTAATCAGAAAAACACCCAATACTAAACAGAATTAATTTATTTAAAATACCTGGCTGCACATCAAATATTCTCTTAATTCAAAATTCTTTAAAAACCTTATCTTTCAGATGATTTCACAAGAAGCTATTTGTGCAACAGGTTTCTTTCCAATTCACTTTCACGAAGGAGAACCCAGTGTGTCAATCTCTTGTTATCTAGCCCAAAGTGCTAATACTTGAGATACAAAGGCTTTCAAGAAAGGGCACTACAAAATTTAGATCTAAACCAAGTTTATCTATCCCCCAGTTTAGAAGTGCTCAATCCTTTTCATTGTATCTAACAGGATATATCATCAAGTAGGTAATCCGGGAGAAAGAATTTATCAAGTACAATGTGTGCTCTGGGCCAAGATAAGGGACAAATTATTTGAACGGCAAATTAAAAATTAGGAGAAAGGGCAAAGGACAGCTGGTTAGGGAGAGGCAACACCTGTTAAATGCTTTCATAAAGGAGTTTTAGGAAATAAAGCTGTGAGGACTTTTGTCTTCTGTTTTTTAAGTTGGCTTTTTTTTAAAAAAAGCCCTCCATATCTCTACCCTGCTTCTCAATGTCCAACTAATTCTGCTTATGGAAGATACCAATTTATTTTATGCAGATCATAAAAGGTTAGAGATCTGTAGAACACAAAAGTTTGAAGAATAATGAATGCAAAGCACTTAAAAGAGATAGGCAATGCTCTCTTAAAACTCTCTCAATGCTGTCTTTTGCCAAAACAAACTGAACAAGCAGTGATTAGAACTTGCATCCTGGTTCATAAGGAAATCAAGATGTATTATGGCTTGCAAAGATGAACGGATTGGTTGTTCACACAATGGGCACTACTGGTTATGCTAGATTAAATTGTAATAAAGACGCAAACAATCACAGTCGTTCAAGTGGGCAAGGCTGTGAATCAGGGCCATTCATTGGGAAAAGAACACAAATACAAGTGTACAAGAATGCAAATACATAGTAAACGGTTTCACAGATGGCACCTTTGCCAGAATCTTCAAATGATCCTGTGTTTATAGCCTGTGTTCCCCACAAAGTTACCATAAGATTGTACACAGATCCAAACAAACAAAATACATTTTCTGCATACTGCCTAGCAATTGTCTCCCCTTCTATCCCCCTCCTCCCTCAAGTCTTTCCAAAGAGAAGTTGGTACAGTGAGGATACTGAGGACCTAGTTTGTAACTAATCTGATTTGGAATAGCACACCTGCATTTTTCCAAGCTATTGATGGAGAGAAACTATTTACATCTTGGTAAATCTCAGTTTCAATGAAACCCTGGGAAATAATAAGATAAAATAATTAGTTTAAGAACTTCTCACTTCTCTGCCTTTTTCCATACTTCTACTTAAAAGAATAATCCTAAAAAGGCAGAAATATTTGTACCACTGGCATAAATTTAACACTACCTCGGAAAGTTTTGCTAATCATATAATTTGCTGCAACTTTTTATAGCTTCATACCTATTCATCTGAGATTTCTAAGGGCATTTGTAAGTATACAGAATGTAGCTTGAGTTGTGAGCCCTGATATCCTTCCACCCCAAAAGACTCAAATGAGAAAAGGTAAATTTTTCTGAGGAAAGCTTTTGTCACAAGGAAATCTGAACTGGACAGCATGTATGTTGGCAAAACATGAGGCAGAGGCCTTAACCTTCAAATTATGCTCTCAAATCACCAATTGGATCAATCTTTATTGAGGAACTGGGCTACACATAATCTAACTCTGTTGTTACAGCAGCTGTAACACAGAATATTATAATCTCCTTTTTTAGAAATGAAGGAAAGGAGTTTGCCCCAAATCATAAATATAGCTGACAAGTGGAAGTCCCAGGATGGGCCTTAAAAGTAACTTTCAATCTCCATCATCACTTTCTAGCAATGCCCACGGGCTAGTAACTTTACAGGGTCAAGAACACAACACATCTCATACAACTTATCTCCAAGTGAAAATGTGAAGAAACGTTCCTTTTCATCCACCCTTTCCCCCAGTCAAACACTGAATCAGAGACTAGGGATGAGTGACTAGCAATTGCCTATTTAGAGGACACCAAAAACTCACAGCAGAAAACAAATATAAAGACCCAGGAAAATGGAGGAAACACTTTTAAAAAATATAATGACTTTTATAAGCAAATTAAGTGTATGACTGTGCTTTAAAAGACTATGCATAAAGTGCTTGGACAATCAGGCATGGTGATACACACATGTAACGCCAGCATACAGGAGGCTAAAGCAGAAAGATTGCCATGAGTTCAAGGCCAGCCTGGGCCACAGAGTGAGTTCAAGGCTGGTCTGAAGTATACACAGTGAGAACCACCTCAAAACACCCACACCAATAAAGTATTAAATTGCAGAAAATATTGTAGCATAGAAGCATAAGCATAAAGTCCTTGGATATGAAGAATTCACAAGCATACCCCTTGCTGTAGTCAGGGTTTACAAGGGAAAAGATTTAATGCGGGACACATAATTTATAGGATTATTTTATAATATTCACATGAAGAGTCAAATGCAAAAGAGTATGGGAGATCTGCCCACACACTAGAGATCCAAAGAATCCAGCTGAGGGCCTGGATCCCACCACAATGTCTTGCACGAGTCCAGCTGAAGACCTAGGGCCCATGGCAATGTCCTGCACGAGTCCAGCTGGAAGTCTAGAGCCCACAACAACGTCTCATGCAAGTAAGTATCACAGATCTGCACTGGGAAGGCCCAAAGATTAGTGGTGGAAGCTAGAAAGTCTGCATCAGCAGGGTAAAGCATCTGTGCCAACAGGCGGAGAGATCTGCATTGGAGCCAGGAAGCGACTCTCAAGGTAAGGTCCAGAGCTTCCTGGAAAACCACCACAGCCCTCCTCAGCAACAGCGTGGACCTGAGCTCCTCCAACAATGAGAACTGCTGAGTTCATATCAGGAAAATCAACAGCAAACCATCTTCCCTCCAATTCTCTTTTTATGCAGTTGGCAACAACCCTCAGGTGGGCCTTCCACATGCAGTATCGCCCTTTCAGTTCAGCTGGGTGTTACAAGTTGACCATTAGTTAATCCGCCATATCCCTACAGAGGAGGCAAATTGGTAACTTTCAATCTGAACAAAGAAAAACTAATTTTCTTTTTTTCTGCAACCTTTATTGATCCATTCATTTTGCCTAATAAAAATAACCATGCAACAATTTTTTCAGCAAAAATTTTCTAAACTCCAGTTACATATTTGGCCAATTAGTCAGTCTAGTCTACCACCTTAAACTCTGCAGCTATATAAATTCCTTGAGCAAAAAAATAAACATAAGTCCCAGAGGTCAAACTATTGTAAAAAGTTTAACCTCTGGTCTTCAAAGTACTCTTTTTTCACAGAGGAGATAGAAACAAATTTTGTTTCTTACTGAATTCTAGCACTTTAACTTGAAACAAAAGCAGTTCTAAAGTCATAATCTAGAAAGAACAGAGGTCATTTAAAACAAACAAACAAAAAAACCTAAGGATCTCTAAATTCCCCACAGATAGAACACTTCAGAGTTTTTGTTGTTGTTTTGTTTTGTTTTTAAGATATTTCCCATCATTTCTCTGGGAGCCCTCCATCCTTTTTTCTTCCGGCCTCAAGACAATGCCTTCAACCTCTGCAACTGCATCCACTGCAAACAGCTCTGAATATTAACACAGTCCAGAGTCCTATTAGCTTTTAAAAGACCCCCAGGGTTTCAAATTACAGTTGCTGAGGATAGGGAAGGTCCCCAGTGAGTAAATGTCACCATGCTCATTCAAAGGGGGTTGAAAGTTAGGCTTGCTCATGAAATTTAAAGTTCTTCAACCTATGGGGTAAATCAGAGGAATCCCTTTTATGTTTTAAACAAGTAAGGAAAAGACAAAACAAACAAACAAACAAATCTGGTACAACCAACACTATTTATTGTTCACAGCAACTTTCAATTCAGTGAGTTCTCTACATTTCCCTTTCCTGTGGACCTCACTTTTGAAATAACCGAAATCAATTTTAAACAGCCTCTGTCTAGTCTTTCCCCCAGCTCTTTCTTCAGAGCTTTAGCAGGTGCACAGCACTTGTGCCAAGTGCACTGTTAGGATACACAAACCCCTAGTGTGCTCTTCCAGCATTCCCATCCACGCTGAAAGAGAGGATGCTGAAAAGACTTCGCACCAAGGAGACACCTTTGCAGGAAGGGAGAGGCCCTTTCATTGTGAACATGGTGTCTGATGGCAACAAAGGTCAGCCGAAGGCCACCTCCACTGGTCAGGAAAGCTGTACAGGGACCCCAAGAACAGTGATGTACCCTGGAGAGAGTCAGACAACAGTGACCCAGGGTCTCTACCAGCTCTCTCATCTTCCTGAAGATGTGTCCCACATTTACTCCTACTACAGTCAAAAGTCCAAACTCTGTAAAATCCAGTAAACAAATCTAAGGATGGACAGAGATAAACACTTTTTCAAAGAAAATTCCTTGAAAAAGGGGTGGGAAAATCTCTGACATATTAAAATCAAAAAGGACATTGTCTATATATAAATTCAGAGTGAATTCATACCAGTCCCTGAGGAGAGAGTTCTTATAACTTCCTAACCTGGCAGCTGGCAGTATTCAAAAATTAGCTTAATGCCGTAAGTTCTTATCAGTGGTACTTAAACAATATGCCTTTCTCTCAAGGCAACCAATATTATTTCCCAAGACAATATTATTTGTGAGAAACCTCCCCTTACTCAAAAAAAAAAAAATGTCAAAGGACTAGCAAGAAACAAGTTCTCCACCATTAAGCAGCAAGTGAAGGTGGGCTTCATCTCTTGCTGCAAACAATTCTGAGCTCAAGCTAAGTTCTCTAGAACTTTGAGAGCACTTAAACCTTTCAGATTTTTCTTTGCCATGACTCCATGTTTAAAACACTCCCTTAAAGGGTCTGAGGATGTAGACTGGTAGTAGAACACTTGCACAAAGCTATGGGTTCATTCCCAGCCCAGCTTAATATATAGAGGATGTTAAAGCTCTGTTGAGCTTATATGTAATACGGAGACAGAGAGATAAGGAAATACCTAGGACCATCTATGTACTTTTTTTTTTTTTTAAGTTTAGCTTCTGGAAGGATTTGATCATCTGATTTGCATAAACAGGTCAGAAATATTTGCCAAATCTTTAATCACAACACCCTGCACACCTGGGTCTTGAAGCACAGCTGTAAAATTTAAAAGACAAAGGCCCTCTTTGCACAACTAGGTAATCTTGGTTTGTGTGTATTTCCTAATGTAACCATAACCACCACTTATGTGCCAAAACATTCAAGGTTAGGTTAGCCACAGATTTGGTATTGCAAACACATAATACAAATAGACCCTGATCCATAAATTCATTTTAGTGCAGCCTAGGATGATCACTTTTGGTGTTCTTTTATGAATGCCCCTGCTTTTGAATCCTGGTCATCTTTCCTCCACAGAGAACAAGCATTGTGGGTTTGTTCTTCTTTTAGGGCCAGCCTGGTTGCCTACCCACTTACAATCCCACTTACAATAGATCAGCAATTAGGTTTCAGAACCTTTAATAAGCCAGCAAAGTTTTATGGCTAAATATCGTATTCAAATTTATGCCACAGGTAAGTCTAAGCTAAAGTGTATTTAGTACTTTTTAAATAGCTTCTGAAGCTGGGCTCTCAAAAACAGCAAACAACTGAGTACTAAGAAGTTCAATTTCTTCTAAGGTTCTGGGAAGCTGGAATAAGGCTTGGCAGTGCTTGGTACTATTTATGAATGTGCTAGCTGGACCATGCCAATCTCACCTACGTAATGTGATGGAAGCCACAGTTACAGCTCCACTACTACAAATTACTTTACTATGCTGAATAAGTTGTCCTCAGGCCCTATGAAGAAACTCAATTTACACTGTCAGCTCCAACCCATTTTTTCTACTCATACTACATTTACATTTACATTCACTATTAAAAAGTTTTACTTTACTTATGCTAGGCCTAGGAGCAACTCCAAAATTAGATGCACTGTTTACAAAGAGAAAGAAAAAAAAAGTTCCGTAAAGCCACAGATCTCCTGCTATCTCAAATCCACAGCCTGAAATTGTTTGAACTGGCTGCAGTAAACCTAGTTCATGGGCTTGTAAATTGGCTCAAAGTATTTTCTAGACACAATGGACTTACAAGGTGTAAACTCAGTGAAATTACAAGATATTTCACTATATTATATACAGAGACTTTCTCCACTCATGTTGTTGAATCATAACCAGAAATATAAACCATAAAAATACTGTTATAGAAATTTTACATTAGTGGTTTAAATTGAGATCTGAAGATTAGGGAAAAGAATATATTTGCTTGAAATTTCTTTAATCAGAAGGGCAACCTGGGCTATAGAGCAAGACTGACTAATAAGACCAAAAAAGAGGGAAAGAAAGGAAATATAATAGCTACACGTATTTTTTCAATGGATCCTCACTTTGTACTATATAGTGTTGCCACATACTAATCAGAAACCACACTGCTAGAATCTTAAAATCTAATCAGTTAACAACATAATGAGTATAATCAAATCTCCTGAAGCTCAAAATACCCAGTTTATTATTTATTGATCATCAAATGCATGAGTAAAACAGAAAAAAAAACTACAATTTTAAAGGCATTTAAGCTGTGAGAAATGCCACTTCTAGGCAAAGGAACGCCTAAAAAAATGACCAGTATGTCCTGCTCCAAAAAAAAAAACAGCAAGGCAAAGTGGGTCTTGTGACCATAGTAAAGTCTGAATAAAAGGACACTCTGTCCTCTCCCGGAAGTTACTGCTGGGGAACTAAGTGCCTTCCCCCACAATGCCACTGACACATGGCACTGCAAGTCACTCTTCCAACAGGTGAACACTTGAGAAGTTATTCTGATGCTGCCCACGTGATTCTTTAAAAAAGAAAAAACTTAAGTATGTAAAGGAAAACTCACAATTCCACAGACTGCCTCAACTAAGTAAAATACTACAGAAAGGCATTACTGAGTTCTATCTTCAAGACTTGGCACAGTCACTGCCTGTGTTAAAACCCACCCCATGACCACTGACTTTCCCTAGGTCGGTAAATCCCATAGTGGAAATAGAGAAAGCAGAATCATAGCTAAAGGGTCCTGGCCTGCTTCAGAAGGCCTAGCACTTTCTCCTAGGCCCAAGTTAAAGACAGTATGTCCCATTTTTAGAGGCACAGGATCTTCAAATTTGAGAGAAATTAAACTTTTCTTCTGCTCCAGGCAGCCAGATACTCAGACCATATTTTTTAAAATCAAACCAAAGGTGTTGGTTAAAACTTGTGTCACAAGTTTTGCTCTTTTAACCAGCAAATGTCATGCATGAGGTTAGGGTGCCTTTTCTATAGTTAATGAAGATGTCCAACTGTTCCAAGAGGACTACTCACAATAGCCTTTTCTGGAAGGTACCAACAGTTATACAGAGATAGTAATTACTGATAAGTGGACAGGATTTCACTCATGGACCAGATTTTGACAGAAGTAAAAAAAAGACATGTTGGCAGCAAACTAATGTCTTTTTTTCCTGCAAAACTCACAAATGAAGCATCCCACTAACTCCAAATAGGACAGGATCCTGATAGTACAGGAAAGCACCTCTTGGAGGGTAAACAAACTGCTAAAGTCAGCCAAGTCGTTGGCACCATCGCTTGAATCAGCACTACTCCAAAACTAATTTGCACCATTTATGGAGGAGAAACTCAAAGGTGGCCCCACCCCACTGGATCTCGAAGCCCCAAAGGGCATTAGACAACAGACAGAAAGAGTCTGGAACAGTTCCCTATATGCCGACCAGGCTGGAAAGAATAGACTCCTAAAAGGATTCTCAGATCTCCAAAAGTATCAAAAACCCCTAAGACATAGGTCCTCTGGGGAAGGAGGCTTTCTACCCAGGTCCAGAGCCACGTCAGGTCACCATGGTCCTTGGGATCAAGATCCAGCTACAAACACTAATAAATAATGTAAGTGGAATGCCGGAGTCAAGAGTCACCTTCATTCATCACCCACTGGAAGCCCCAGAAGCTCAGACACCAAAGAGTTGAATTACAGGAGAGGAAAGGAGAAATACCCACAGACCCCACACTCCTGACACTCTGATCCAGACGTTTCCCACTTTCTACACACACGCGCGCGCGCGCGCGCGTTCCTCACTATGCCCCACATCACCCTCGCCACACTTTCTCACCTCCAAATCTCCACTCCCAATGACCCACACTCTTGGCCTCCAGTCCCATAAGGCAAACTCACTCACCCTTAAGACGCACGACCACTCGCACCCTACTCGGGCACAGCCGCTCACACTTGCCACCTGATATAGTTCGTCTCCAAATCTCCAGAACCCACGCTGCTCATTCCGACGCCCACGAGGTACACGCGCTCACCTCCAGATTCCAGAACGCAAGCTGTTCCCTCTGCCACCTCCAAGCAACTTCACACACAGAACCCGCTGCACTCCCCTACCCCAAGTGACAGCGCCCCAAGGCGCAGGCAGGGCAACACTCACAGGCTTCGTGTCCAGGCGGGCAAGTCCTCGGGCACTGCGGTCAGCCCGCGCCCGCCGCAGTCCAGCGCGTCCCCGGCGCAAGTGCAGGCGGCCGCGCAGGGGGCCCGCGTGCCCGGCTCAGCGGTCTCCGTCTGGGTCCCGAACAGCAGCAGCCAAAGCAGGAGCAGGCAGGGCTCTCGGCACAGGGCCCCCGGCGCTCCCCCAGCCGGCCGCGCCATCTTGTCTGGAGCGCGCCGCGAACTCCGGCGCGGGATCTGCGAGGTCCCAGGCGCGTCCGCGGGTCTCCACACCGCGCTAGGCTGAGCGCCGGGGCATGGCCGCCGGCCCAAGCTCCTTCCACGGCCGCGGGTTCCTGGTCGCTGCGAAGCGCCAGGCGGAGGCCGCGAAACCCTCGCCCATACGGGCCGGGCCTCCCGCGCTCGCCGCGAACTCCGTTGACCTGGGCAGAGGAGCCGGGGCCGCACTCCTTGTCCTCCCGCGCGCTCCAGTCCGCTGCGGAACTCCGGCTCACGACAAGCGGCGGCGCCGCCGCCGCCGCCGCCGCCGCCGCCGCCGCCGCCACCACAGGAAAAGCGCTCAGCTTCACAGCCGGAGCTTGGTGTCGGCGGGCATCTTCCCCAGCGCTCGCACCGCACAGCTGGAGACCTGGGCTAGACTGCCGGCCCCGCGCACCTAGCTGTCCGGGCGCCACGAGCAAAGCAAGGAGTCCGCACAGTTCCTTAGCGAAGCAAGAGCCCCGCAGACCTCGCGGCCGAACAATCAGCGGCTAGCCGCCCGCCTCCCCACGGTCTAGCCCTGGCCGGTCCCCTAGGCCCCGCCCCCGGCCGCGCGCCCTTACACACCCCTTCGGCAGCCTGCTGGCCCACGTTGGATGCTTTGCAACAGCGGTGCGCCCCGCCCCCTCACTTTGCTCATTGGCTGCCGTACTCCACAACGGAAGGTCATTGGACCATTTACCATGAGCCCGCCCCCATATCCCGGCCGCCGCCCCGCCCCCACACCCCATTCCCACCCAAGGTGTGAAGGGCGGGGGACTGGGAGGAGAAAGGGAGGATCGGCCCCCACCTCACTTTTTTTCTTTTTTCTTCTTTTCTCTCTTTCTTTTATTCTTTCTTTCTTCCTTTTATTCTCTGTCTCTCTTTTCTTGAAAAGACAGAGTCTGGCAGTGTCCCCCTGGCAGGCTTCGAACTCCTGCTGAGCTGTAGTCAGCCTTCTCCCTCAGCCTGGTCTATGGGCGCCTGGCTGGTCCCTGGCCTCTAAAAGGAAACTATAGGTGGTAGGTTGATAGAGAAGGAGAATATGGCCTACAAAGAGGAGTAAGAATAAGTCCTCTAGGTCTGTGGGAGGGGAGAGAGTGTTAAGGAGGAAAGCTTAGCTTTGGAACTGTCTGCCCCCAAGATTTCTTCCTCCCTTCCCCCCATCTGCAAACAAGACTACGAATAAACAAACATGCACCCATTTTCCAGAAACAAATGTAAAACGGCACACAGGTCCTCTTTAGTTATTTTGTTAGGGGTGGCTCCCTTCCTCCTGGCACAGCCTGGAACTCATTTTCTGCTACTGACTTGTTTTTGATATCTTAAATCCAGCAATATACCCTTGATTACCAAAATCAATGTGTACTGCAGAAACCGAATCTCAGAGTAAAAAGAATAGTAATGAAACTTCTAACTTGGGCTCTTACAGATCGTATTAGTATAATTTATATTATTATATCACTTGTAATAACTATTGAAACAGTAAAGTGCACATGCACACATGCATACAAGCACACATACTTAAAAAAAAAAAAAGGAAAAATTAGCACTATGTTATGCAGCTACCCCACAATACATTTTGTTTTTCCTGATCTTTTCGTGCACCTTCCCAGGACCGTGCAGCTCCCTAACTGTACACATTGTCAGGAAAATTATCAGATCAAGTCTTGAAAAATATTTGCTCCAGTCTATTAAGTCTGACTTGTAGTTTATGGAACCAGAGAGGAAGAAATGTTCTTCAGGAAGCAAAAGCAAAAACAGCAATAAAAAAGTTAGAATTTTGTTTCCTACTTGACACTTTCTAAGGGGTGTGCTTTAACTGAGATGTACTAAATGTGTTCAGTTTCCTCAGCCCTAAGAGTAGTCATCTCTTGTCTTTTTGTCTTAAACCAAAATTGGGCCTGACTTTCACAGTCAAGGGATGACCGTTGCCTTTCTTCTCATCCTTCTTCATTGACTTTTCCCTCCTTTTCTCTCTTCTGATTTATAATGCTATAATACAATGATGTTGCATTTTTTTCACTTTTCTTTTGCATGATCTCAGCAGTGATGCCCACAGGAGGGCTCAAGTATGTGTGTACATCACTTCAAATAAGATTCCCAAGAAGCTTTATTGGAAAAATGTACATGACTTATTCTACCAAGTCCTTGAACCATGTTTTATGTTTCACTTATAATCCACATAAACCTAAACCTTCTACCTGGACAAGAAGAAATATATCTCTTTGGATTCATACATTTTGATGAAAATAATAATAAACTGAGGGAATGAAATGTAAAGGACTCAAATTGCTGATGTTCTCTATGTCACTGTTTAAGTTTTTGAAGACCAAAGAATTCAAATGAATAATTTAACATAGAATACTCATGATCATTTTCTTAACACTGTTGGGTCTGTTACATCAGCACATGCAACAAAAAATAAATTGAGAGGATTAAGCTTCTTAGAATGCTGTCTTAAACTTTTCTTTCAGGTTGGTCCCATTAATGAATATTATAAAATGTTTTTTTCAAATACTTTCGGGTGTACCTGTGAGATGCTTCTTAGGGAACACAAAGTTCTAGAGAATAAGATTTGAGGATCTACAAGCTTATTTGCCTACAAACTTTAAGTATCCCCTGTGGGCTGGTTACCACGCAGCTAGAGAAAAGGATTCCAAACCGAGGAACACTTAGGGGGACGGGTGCCTGAGCCTTGGCAGTTCCTCTGTCTACAGCAAAGCATGAAGTCATGTCTGCTCCTCACCATGTATGGAAGTTTGCCCACATAACTAGCAACCTGTGTGTGATTGCAGTGAAAGTGTGGGCTTGGAGAGCTGTGATATCTGGCTCAGGGGAGAATAATCTGTGGCCATAACCTAAAATCAGGGAGATGACAATAGCAAAACCAGTTTCTAAGAGCCCTTATGTCCCTGCTTATTAATGACCAAATCTTGGTCCTTTAGATACAGAAGCAAAAGTTGATTTGGTTATTCTGGATCCTTGTTGCCTCCACAGCTGTGTTTATACATTTAGCAACTTATTCCTTGAATGGATCATCCCATCCAGGCATTTTAGATTTCTAGTTTGTTTTAAACTACCAGAGAACAAATGTGGTGCAAAGGGAGGTGGGGGGGAATGGAATCAAATCCCCAGAGAATCAGCAGTTAATCATCCTAAACCCACCGCTAGACAGAGGAACACCAGATCACTAGGAACTGGAGAGAGAAGCAAATGTCAAGAAGAAAGAATTTGATCATAGTGGGGGTTTGTAAAAGACAACTTCCAGGGGGATAAATTGTAGCAGTTTGCTAGAGTTCTAGGTGGAGATTATTAATAGTTTTAAAAGAATACTGGGATTCACAGGTGCTTTGTAAGTGTCAGAAGAGATTCTACATTATGTTCAGTACATTAAAATAGCATCTGGGGTGGAGATGAAGGGGTGGCCTTAGGTTTGTACCACAAAAGAAGAAGAGAAAAGAAAGAACCAGGGCAGTCTTCAGAACATCAGGGTTCCAGTCAGGCCTTATTAGTACCATAAAACCAGTGCTGCCTTCCTTTAAAGACTCAGTTTTCTCAAATGAGAGGCCAAGCTAATGGTACCTTCTGACTGGGATGCTGAGAAAACTAAGAAAGGATTCACTTTAATAAAGGACACAGATATATTATGAACTGCATCTAAAGTTTATTTTTAAATTGTTATTGAATTATTTAATTCTGAAAAGCTGAAACTTTTTGCATCTCCTGGAGATGGAAAATCTTGGTAAGTTCTTTTCACCATAGAAATTTCTTTCCCAAGAATGCTGCAAAGGGTTAATAATTACCTGTAAAACCCCTGAAGACTTGCAGGGTGATGACAGCCCTCCTTTGAGCCTGTCTTGTATCTCTTTTCCAAGGAAAATAAAACTGTGTACTCATTAACTCCTTCCTCACAGTAATCTTGGCAGTGAGATGGATTAGAGGAGAAGGTAGAAGAGAAAACTAATGAACATGGGGGTGGAATAGAAGAAGAGACAATTTTGAGATCACTTTGTCCCCTATTACAACATTTTCCTTTGGTAGTGGTAGTCAATAGAGATGTGTTTTCTTGTGCAGTCCCTGTCTCTTGGGATATTGGTTAATTCTCACACAGCACCAATCTACAGCAGCTGGGTTTTTGCAGCAAGACTGGTGGATGCCTGCTGCTTAGCTGCAGTCCTTCATAGCCCACCTCTAAGAGCATCTACCAAGGCCAAAACCTGTAGAGTCCAAGGTCTAAAGCAAACTAGAACTTTTCACTTATCTTTGCCTTGTGAATTTGCAGTTTTAACTGCTTCACTGGAAGGATTTTTTAAAAAATCACCAAAAGCTCTGAGCATCTCAAAATCCTGAGATTCTGGAGTGACACTCAGTGTGGGGTGGCCCTTAGGTCTAACAACAATGATGATGGAATGACCTAATTATATCCAAGCAGACTATCTCTCATCCTCAATCTGCTGCTTTTCCAAATGTCACTTAAAAAAACACATGACATATTGGGAGTACAGAAAGAAAAAGTTCATGCTTTACTGCGAACAACTCAGAAGTAATACTTCTATGCACACTAAGAGCAGCATATTTATTATCTTCATGAAGTAGTATGCCTTTTATTTCTCAAAGCAATGTCATATCACAACAACAGCTACCATTTATTGAGCACTAAATGTGTGTTGGTCACTTTGCTGAGTGCTTTTATACTTGCTTCATTGAGATAGGAGTCAAGAAAAAATGCTCAAGGCCACACAAGTTAATAAGTGACAAGACACCAACACTGTGGATGCCAAAGAAGTATTATGACATTCGAGGCTCATAAACTTTGGATTTGATGAGTACTTTCATGGGGTTTTTTTGCTTTGTTTTTTGTTTTTTTGTTTGCCTAAGACTGAGGCTCATTATGTTGCCCATGCTGGTCTTGAACTCCCAACCTCAAGTAATCTTCCCACCTTAGCCTCCTACTAGGATTACACACGTACCACCACACCTGACTAACCTCATAAACTTTGAATATGACAGTCATTATTGTTCCCACTTTGTAGAGAGAAAGCTGAGGTTAATTATCTCAAGGTCATACAGGATCAAAAATAGTTTTGTTTTGTTTTTCTGTTGTTCTATTGTTTGATTGAACCGAGGAGTTACACCCCCAGCTCTTTTTAATTTAGTTTTTATATTTTATTTTTAAGACAAGGTCTCACTAAGTCAGTAAGTTGCTCAGGAGATGTTTGAACATGTGATCGTTCTGCCTCAGTCTCTTAGAATGCTGGGGTCAATAGATGAGTACCATTATGCACAGCTATAAATAGACTCAAAGTTCCTCCCCATCACCCTCACTCACACTTTGTGTTGTGTATGTCTCATGAGATGTATCATGATGCCTCTTTCTCAGAGTTACCAGGAAAATGGACATCATTATTTCCTTTTCCTACCTACTATTAGATTTCCAAAACATCCTCTATGATTAAAAAGTTTTCAAGACAAATATCTTGACCTTTCCCCCACCTTTCAAAGCAACACTTATATAATAAGAATGGTTAATAATTTGTGAAGACTTACTATATGCCAGGCATTATTTTATATTATGACTTTATTTCAGTGAAGTCACACATTAATTTTATGAGGTAGGACTGAGAGGTATAGCTCAGACATAGAGCACTTATCTAACATGCACAAGGCCCCTGAGTTCCCTTCTCAGCAGCAAGGAACAAACAAAAGGATAATTAAAAGATGATTCTATGAATTAGATACCATTGAAGTATAGTTTTGTTTTGTTTTGTTGTGTTTTGGTGTACTGCCACTTGAACCCAAGGCATTCACACGGTACTACACCTCCTGCCCTTTTTATTTATTTATTTATTTAATTTTAAGATAGAGTTTCATTAAGTCACTAAATCCCACAGGTTAGGCTCAAAATTGCAATCCACTTCCTGTCTCAGCCTGCCACATTGCTGGGATTACAGGCATGCAGCACCATGCCTAGCCAAAATAATCATTTTTAGTTGAAGTTACTGAGACTCTGAGATCAATCGACTTGCCAATATCTTGTGCTAGTTAGGAATCCAAACCCTCTGCTCACAGCTAACCCACTGCAATCCCTCACCTGTTCCAAGCATTCTCCATTACAATTCCCTTTCATGTTTCTCTTTTCTCTAGACCAGCAACTTATTAAGCTCAGAAACTGTGATTTAATCTGATTTTACTATTCCCATTGTCTAGCACCATTTTGGGCACATGATAGGCACAAAGGCAATATTAGCTGAGGCAATATTGGCATGCTCCTCAAGCAGAGAGACCTGTCAAACATTCTCTCTTCTGCATTTCATATATGCTTATGATGCAAATCTGTGTCCCCCAAAGACCTTCAGCAATGTGAACCCAACTCTAACCCAGGCCCACTGAATTAGAATCTTCCTTTTAACCAGATCTCTAGGCAACATAGAGATAGAGAAGCACCAGGCCATCACCTCTATATACATACCTACTTCAAGTAACTGTCTCCACTCACTGCTGGGTGATAGACCATGTTCCTTGTACTTTATATATTTTATGTGCTTGTGTGTTTTTACATTTTCCATATTTTCACAAGCTCTTAATAAAATAATTCCAAAAATAAAGGCAAGCATGTGGTTGGCATTATGGCCCCTAAACTGAAGAGCATTCTAAACATCTGCTGCCCATGAGATTTTGGTAAAAATCCTCTCATGTCGTTCAGCTCTCTTTTGCTTTGAGATGCATTCAGGCTAATAAGAAGCATTTGTGAATTTTATGGCTTGCTATATTTATTCCAAAGGGATGATGGGGTTTATGACACAGTTCAAATTTATCATGGACACACAGAGAGATACATATTATATGTTTTTCACTGTCATTCCTGTCCATGAGTTACATGCTTCAGATAATCATTCAAATATCCCTATTTCCTGGGATAGGGAGAGTTTTGATCCTCTTCTTGGACTTAGATGCTACAAATCAAAGAAAAGTCTTTGTCTTGTCACCAGACCCTGCCACTCTCACCCCATCAAAAATCCCTCACAATTCTTTCTTACTCAAAGTGCATTGACTTAGTACCAATGCACTAAACCACGTGTGTAGATTAATTTTTCCCACTCTTTGAATCTGGATTGACCAGGAGACTTACTCTGACCCATAGAATGCAGTTGAAGGGATGTTGTACCAATTCTGAGAGTGGCAACTTTGGCTCTTTCCCAGTTCCTACTCTGAGCAGTCATATAAAGTAATTCAGACCAGCCATTGGAGGCACATGCCTATAATCCCAGAATACTGGGAGGCTGAGGCAGAAGGATTGCAAGCTCAACCCCAGCCTGGGCAAATTGATGACTTAGTAATATCCTGTCTCAAAATAATGATAATGATAAGATAATGTGAGGAATGTAGCTTAGTGGGAAGATCCTGGGTTAAACCTTGTACTGCCAATCCTCTTAAATATAGAGGTCTGAAGAAATAGAAACCACAAGGAAAGAGAAACTATGTGGAAGTAAATGAAGTGGCCCAACCAACAACCAACATCACAAACTCAGACCAAAAAACAGAAGCTGCTACGGATCTTTCAGCCCAGTCCTACCACCAGCTAAAAGCAAATACATAAAAGGGTTTGGCTACCAACACATGAGGAGGGATAAGTGATCCTTGCCTAAATTTCTGATGAACAAAATCATGACTAGTAAAAACAGACCTCATTTCAAGCCACTGAATTTGGGAGTGATTTGTTATGTGGCCATAGATAACTGAGACAACAAAGTGTGCCTAAGTGATGTGCAATAAAATGTGAGTGGATTTTAAGGAAAGAATAAAGTCTAATCAAGTAAACCTGTCATTAGAAATGTCAACAAAATTAGTGTTATCAGTTGACCTTGACATGTTTGTCAGAGTGCTTGATTGAATGCAGTGTGCCAACTAGCTGATGCTGCTGAACTCAACTTGTTAGGTAATAAATATTCTGGTTCTTCAACAGGCCACAAAAACAGGCTCCCTTCTTCCTCTCTAGATATGAGACAAATGCAGACCATCTGCTTATTTATAAAAGGTAACTATCCCATGTAACCCCATGGCAGTAAGATAAAATAACTTGATTCCAAAAATGAAATAATTGAAATCTTCTTATATTCTTCTTGAAAATCTCAGATAAGGCTTAAAATGTTTATTTTTCATAAAAGGCAAATGGAAATATTTTTTAAAATGCAACTCTATTCATAAAACTGACCTTGCCATACAAAGTTTAGGTATCTTTACTTGGTAGGAAGTGAGAGTGGTAAGTGCTGTATTGCTTAGACACAGATTAGTCCAAGCACAGCCAAGCCAGCAGCTGTATGCTTACCTTTATGATCTGCCTAGCTTACTGCTTCCTTGTGTACTATCTTCGATTCTTCTCCAGCTCTAAGTTGTTAGGAGTCTTCATGGTGTATGGCATGGGAGAGGGGAAGATAAATAGAGGTGCAATTCACTACCATCAGGGAGTTTATATATCTTACGATTCTGTTGAATGCTAGATCCCCAGCATCTAGAACAGTACTCAGAAAATATTGTTGAATGGATAAATATCTGGATGAATGAATGTTTTTGTATGTGAACCTCATCTTCCTATCAAAATTATAAGAGGGTCACAGGGAGTAGGTCATAGAATCCCAGACTGTCAGAAAACAAATGGATCTTTGTGACCATCTGGTGCAGTGGGTCAGGCTGCAACCCAGAGGTGCTAGATCAGAAACCTTGGAGGTAGCATCAGTATTCCATGTTTTAACAATAGATGATTTTCATGCACAATACAGTTTAAGATTCACCCATCTAGTCTAAATTCATTTTATAGATCTAGAGAGGGATGAGATGATCTCAAAGATGCACAGTCAGTTAGTAGCTGGGACTAAAACTAGCGTTCACTCCTCTTAGGACCCTCTGGACATCACATAAATGAGAAGGCTGTCTTATGCCAAGTAATGACTGTTTTAGAAAGTTGGGGCTTCTACGGAAAAGAGCCTGCTCCTGCAGCTTGAACGCAATCAATTCCACTGTGCTCCAGTGTGTCCTAAGAGGTTCTCTCCCATGATGCAGCTCCCAATTCCCTCAGGAGAATTGAGGGTTATGAAAGCTAAGAGGAAGAAATTGTCAAATCTGTGAAATGATTTTGGAAGGTCCAGGTGAGGAACTAAGACCCAACCACTGGATTTAGCAATAGATTCATTCCTTGCCTCAATAGAAACTCTTTATGGGAAGCAAAGAGAGCTAAATCAGGGTGAACACTTTACATAGAGAGTATGGGAGGGAAAAATTGGGGCTCACAAGGAGTTGTGTTAAACAGTTGGGGAAGTGAAATGGTGATTGGAGGAGGAAGTAGAGTTGAAAGAGTTTGTTTTGTTTTGAGATGGGAAAAATATCATGGAATTTGTAATGATTCAAAGAATCTTGTAGAAAACAGGAAAAACCAGGAATGTGCTAGGAAAAGAAAAGGAATGTAAGAACCATGCTCTTGAACAGGCAAGAGACAACCAATGGAGAGGTGGGATTTTCCAGGATTGTGGAGCTTTAACAAGCTGAATGGTAGATTTCATGGTACAGTGAGGTGCAAATAGCCAAAGTGGGTGAGAGGAAGTTGCATCTATTCCCTTTTGATTGCTTCTATATTCTTAGTGAAATAGAAGGCAATTTCTTTGGTTGAAAAAGAAGGGTAGAAGTGGAGGTGATGGAAGTTTGAGAATCCATAGGCAGATAAGAGATGTGAACTGGGTGTGGTGGTGCAACCATGCAATCCCAGTACCCCGGAAGACTGAGGCAGGAAGACCCCAAGATTGAGCTGAGTCTGGACAACTTAGGGACTTAGAGACACCCTGTTTCAAAAATTAAAATAGGAAAAGGACTGCAGACCTGGGAATGTAGCTCAGTGTAAAAGCCCTGGGTTCAATCCCCAGTGAAGAGAGTGAGAAAGAGCGGGAGGAGGAGGAGTTGGAAGAGGGGGAGGAAGAGGAGGAGGAAGGGGAGGAGAGGGAGAGGAAAGTGAGAAGATATGGTTGTATACAATAAGCTTAGTTGTCAAAGGGCTGCTCTAGTCCACAAAGACAAGGTTAGAGGTGACCATGGTAAGAAGAGGTTGGGAGAAGAAGGATGTCTGGCATCCAATAGGACATTGGATGGAAATGAAGTCACTGGAGTTGATCGGGTTCAAGATTTGAGAGGCTAGGAAAGAGGAAAGACCATTACTACAGTTACGAACATTACCAGGAATTATGATAGGAAGAGGATTGAGTGGATGACAGTGGGCCAGGAATGGAGATCAGTAAACGAGTGCCATAAGGAAGCTGGGCTGCAAGGGAAGTATAGATGGAAAGGTTGAAATCCTGAGATCCAGAGCTGTAGGGGTCTGGGGAAAAGAAGGAAGGAGAACAATCTGGAAGTGAGTATCAAGAAAAACAATTATAGATCCTGACCCAGTAATAAAAGAGGTGTGAAGGAAAATTAGAGCCATCAGCCATCAGTTTAAGATAAGTGGGTATTTGTTTAGATAGTCATCAGAACTAGGGGCAAACTTAATAGCCAAGAGCCAGATAGTTAATGTTTTTAGCTTTGTGGGCCACAATGTCACTGTGACAATTATTCTACTCTGCCTTTGTAGCAGAAAAGCAGCCACAGACAGGAAGAAAAAGACTAGCTAGTAGAGGGTTTAATGAAGAAAAGAGGAGATGCTTATTTGAGGATCAAAGATAAGAGGGATTGAAATTTAGAATTCTAGTTTCAAGCAGAGTGACCTTGTATAAATGTGGAAATTGTTGACTGTACAACTCTAAGGAAAACTATTAACATAGAACCAAATTGAAGTTCTCCATAAGAGCAACACTGAACCTAACCATTGAATTTGATTCAGTTCTTTTCCAGTTTGCTCTGTGACCAGAATGGTGGAAAGAATTAAGTTGGTAAACTTCAGTACCATTGTATTTTCCTTTGAAGTCCTGAAAGGCCAAGTATTTTGCTTAATGTATACTGCTAGTGAATATGTAAACTGAGGTTTGCCTGATTTCCAAGTCTGGATTCCTTCTATTTCCTTCTCCTTTCAAATTGGTTACATGTTTCTCTAAGGATGACCTAGTAAAGCACATATTAAGAAAATTTCTTTTGGAAGCCTAATTAAAAATAATTACATACTTTAAAAGACACTAAAAACACGGCAGGCATGCCAACAAAGACAGTTCTTATTATATCAGTGTCTTTATGGATTTGGATTCTGTTCAGAAAAGCTCAGGCTCAAAAGGTAATTGCTGGCAGCATGCAAAATCCATCAACCCATAACTAACATATGACAATTATTCTAATTGCCTCTAACAACATTTCTATGTTTTTAATTGTAGAGCAATTTGCCAATGGTATCGTTAATTGGCAATTCATATTTTAAACATGTCAGGGACAATGGGTCCTTATTTTCTTTGAGGTAACCAAAAGCATTAACAGAATTCTAAAAATACATTTCATTCTTTTTTCTGACCCCAGAATTGCCTTCAGACTGCAGCTCCCTCTGGCCAAAGTGTGTTTTCTTGGGGTAATTTAATCTCATGTTAGCACTTCAATATATTTTCCTAACAATTCACATAGACCAGATCCTCGTTTCTCTCTAGACACCCCAAACAGAGTTCCTGCTGACTTCAAAGGGAAAATGCTGGGTGCAGGGAAAACTAGGAATCTGGTTCCTGGTTCAACAAAGCTCCACACACTATAAAACTTCGCTGGTGTCTTCCTGTGTGTTACAGGCCAATTAATGTATGTGAGGGAAGTCTTTGTAAGAAGCCACTCTGGTAACTTGTGAACTTGCTATAAGCCCAGCAGCTAATATGAAAGCAAGTTTAGTGAACCCAATTCCCATGCAGACCCCTACATCTGCTCATAGAGGAGTGAAAAGAATAAAGAATAAAAATTCCCCCAAAAGGCAGAAAAGTAATAAAGACAGCCATTGACTACCCCCCCCAACCCCTTCAATATCCATTTATAGCCCACCCTGGGCCAAACACTGAGCTAAGTACCAAAGATTAAAAAATAATTCATCACCCATGCATTGACCTCCTGTCTCAGTGATCAGTGACACTTTCCTCTGGTGTGTTTGATGGTTGTATGTCTTAAATCTGCAGCTGGCATAGCTGAACACAGCTCCTCTGAGTGGCGGAACCATCCTTCTGGGTTGCTGGGTGTTTCCTAGAGCTCCTGGCTTTTAGTCCTGCCAAGGGACATGGCTTTCCTCTGTGGACATAATGGAGGGGAACTGAAAGGAGCAGGTTCCTTTATTTTGTCCCTTACCTTGTCATGGTCATCAGCATTACTATGACCTCTTTAAGTTGTCAGTGATGACCTGGAAGTTACTGATGGAAACTAGAAGACAAAACTTGGAATAATGTCAAACTCTTTATAACTGTTTATATAGACTACTCCCCATAGAAATTCAAAGAAAAGCCAACACCTGGACGGGGGTGCCAGGCTGGTGTTGTTTCTCAGCTCTGGGAACCATTTTCCCAAGGCTCTCTCTCCCCAAATACAATAGAACTCAATTCTGATTGCAGAGAACCTAGGAAACTTTACCTGAACCAGTCAGAATATCTAGTTAAGAAGCTTGGGCATCAGGGTATCATTTTTCTTTCCTTCAAATGATTTTAATGTGCAACTAAGGTTGAAAACCACTGTCCTAAGTTAGATCATGCCCACCCATCCCTAACCATGTGGCAGGTTGGGGTAGGAATGTCTGTGCATATCCCAAAGCTGGAATCATTCAGTCTAGAACAGAGTTTGCAAATTGGAGGCCCACCCACAGACTGAATCCGGCCAGCAGATGTGTTTTGTTTGGCCTGCATGGGGTTTAAAAAACTTGAACTACTTGCCAACATTCATTAATGGGAACATATTACACAAAAATCAGGATATCTAGCTTCTACAGGAACAGGAATATCTAACCATTGTCAGCCTGCATTCCTGTGTGGTAACAGTTGACTAACTGGAAATAGTGGCACACATCAGTAATCTCTGCATCCTGAGAGTTTGAGGTAACCAAAAGCATTAAATTTCAGCCCACCCTTGGCAATTTGTGATTTACTGAGATCTTTTTCAAACAAACAAACAAACAAACAAACATCAAAAGCACAAGGGATGTAGCTCAGTGCAAAGGCCTTGGATTTAATTCCCACTATTGCAAAAACAAGACACTGACTGGATAGAACCCACTCAACCCATAGGTACAGCCAGTGTTTTCTAGCTCACCATTGCCCTTACCTTTCCCTGTTGTCTCACACCAAAGCTGCCTCACTCATTTATCTTCCTGGTCCCTAGTACACTGACTAGGTAATTGGTGAAAGGGTTAGGATTAGGAGGAAGCACAATACAACAATTTAAGTGACTTCACAGGCTAAAGGTGGAGAGATTTATAGGAAAGGGCTATTTTTCAATATGCAACTTAATCTTCGTGGGCCCTTGCCCACAACATGAGATTATTTATTGTAATGATTGCAGAGTAGAAGAAATTTGACACCCAACTCGCTCCCATTCTACCCTACCTCCACTGCTTTGCTCAACCTCAGGCTTGTACCTGCATAGGAAAAAGAAAAACCCCACCCCCGGACTATCTACCTACTCTGTGATACACAGTTATCACTGCCTGAGGCCAGGTCACATTGCCAGGCCAGATGGCCCAGTACCTGTCATCCTGGGGCAGTATTTCTCAATGAGTGCCTCACACACCTCCTGGTGGATTCCTTGCCCTACCCAGATATTCTAAATCCGGGTCTTTGGAGTTATAGCTTCAGTCATAGACATTTGCAAGCTGAGTGAGTTGTATACACCCCTTCCCCAGTATTAACCATAGCACAGCGAATCACAGCTTTAGTGTCTTATCTCATAGAATTGTCACAGAAATGCTTGAATTGGGTTGTAGTAGACCACTTCACAACTGAGGAAATTGTAGCACAGAGTGATTAAGTAATTGACCTGAAATCACTTTGCAAGTAAGCAGCACAACTGAGATTCTGATTATCTATTCTAGTTGCTAAAGCACTGCTTTGAGCAGAAGAGAGCTAAGAGGCAGATTCTTGATTCCCTGAGCCAGGTTGTTTAAGGAAGATGAGCTATAGTTTTGTAATTGCACTGATGAAACAGAGGCTTGCATTCTGCTACTTGCAATTGTTTAGGGTGGGACTGGAGGTGGATCTGAGGGGAAAACATTACCCGTAACATATTTTACCCAGTGTTTAGATTACAGAAATATCTTCTGTCCTATGGCTGGTCTCTTACACATCAACCCCATCTATCTGGTCCTTGTGCTGGGACTTAGCTAGAGTACATTGCTTCCTTTGTATCAAAAGTTCTTCCCCTAAGTCTTGGGCCAGCTCTCTTTCTCCTTGCCTGGATAAATAGTAAATATTTTAGGCTGTGGGGGTCACAAGGCCTTTGTTGCAATTGCTTAGGTTTGTTACTGTAGCATGAAAGCAGTCAGACAATAGATAGGTAAACATCTGTGTTTTAATACAACTCTATGGACACCGAAATGTGAATGTCACATAGTTTCTATGTGTTCCAAAATATTTTCTATTTTAAATTCTAGTTTTTTAATATACATAAATACATAAAATCAATTGCTAGGTACCAGGCTGCCTAAAACTGATAACGGAGGGCCTGAGCCCTCCATTGCTGACCTTGAATCTTCCTCATCGCACAGGTAGCTCTTCCTCAGGATTCCCTTGCGCTCAGCACCACCTTGCCTTTGCATTTGCACTCAGCTTCTCAGGGAGGCCTTTCTTCCCTCCTCACCTCAGGTTGCTCCTCCTTTTGTACTGGTCACCTCTCTTTCATCAGTTTTAACAATGAATACTACTTTTGGTATCTAAAGATTGTCCTGTTCATACATTGGTTTCTTCACATAGTATAGGTTTTGCTCTGCTAGAATATAAGCTTCAAGAGAGCAGGGAGCTGACTGGCTTGCTCTTTGCTGTACCTTCAGTATCTACACAGCAAATGCCATGTTGTTGAATGAGTCAGGGTATGAATGACATACAAGGCAGAGCTTTCCCATCTCCGGTGTCTTGAGAGAAAATATCACCCAGCATTACTCATTGAAGTTACGGAAGCAAAGCCAAGCCTGATTTTTAAAATACGGTAGCACCTCAAATACATCAATAGGAAGCGAATCAGGATAGCCACCACTGAATAATGTGCATAATTCTTGCACTTACGCATACCTATTATTCAGAAAATGAAAATTTTATCTCGGGCAAACTAAAGTTCCTATGTTGCCTTATGAAAACCACAAATAATCAGGGCTCATTATATTTCTTATGTATGTAACTAAGATTGAAACAGCTCTTAAGTTGTGTGTATAACTCTGCAGGGTGTCACATGACTGATCACAAAATTCTGGGAGGATGAAAAAAAAAGAACTGGGAATGTAGTTCAGAGCAAAGGCACCTTGGGTTCAACTCCTGATACCTTTAAAAAAAAAAAAAACTCAGTCAGTGTGGGACAAAAACCAACCACTAAGAATTTGTCATCAACATGGACCTGAGAGAACAGCTCAGGCTATTCTAGCTTTTGAGAGCAGTGTGGAGTGGGGAGATCTCTGGAGAAGCCCTGCTTAAAGCCTCCTTGTCAGTTTCTCCAGCCACAGGAACCTTCCCTTAAACTACACTGCAGAGAGCAGTTATCTGCCCCCACTGGTGAAGACCTGCGCAAGGGGATTCTGTCCCAAACTCAGAATAAATGCTGGTGGCAGTGGAACCCACGCTGCAGGGAGGGCCACCCCACATAGAGAAGGAACAGGGCTGAGTCCTGAATATCCACCAGAACCCACGTGGATTTTTTCCCTGTGAACCTCACCACACCTAGTCTTGGACTGAAAGGAGTTCTGTTAAAAAAAAAAAAAAAGTACTGTACAACCTGGGAGGCCTGTAGCTGATGGATGTTGGGTACTGAGTCCTCTGCAAATACAGTTGAGAAAACTAAGTCACAAAGGGCAAAAGTAGCAATGGTCACATGGAGGATTCTAGAGTTAAAATCTGTATGTTTGTCTCACAGACAGCCCTTGTTCCCTCCAAGCATTAATCATGGTCCATTTATTACTCTGATTACCATCATTCCTTGGATTTTGCCTTAGAATCCAAGTGAACCCCAGAACTTCTGTGGATACCAAAAATCCATGAGTACTCAAATTGCTTACATAAAATGGTATAGCATTTTCTTATCACTTACCCACATCCTCGCCAATACTTTGAATTATCTCTGGATTACTTGCAGTATCAAACATGCTTTTAATGCTGTGTAAAAAGTGTTATAGTGTGTTGTTCAGGGACAAGAAACAATAGTCCATACATGTTTAGTACAGATGAGATCTTTTTCAAATATTTTTGATCTGGGTACAACAGATGTAAAACCCACAGATGTGAGGGCCAACTGTATACATTATTACAGTGACTTAAAGATTGCTTTTTGGTTCCTAACACCAGGAACTTTAATAGAGCTTCACTGATATTGGTTAGAAAGCAATAGACTGGTGGATGACGGGAGCAGAGGAAAGCAGGAGGGTCCCACTGTGTTGGAGCTCTCAGCTGAGAAAAAGGATATGTGTGTGTTGAACCATGTATTTAAACATAGATTTGGAATCGTTGTTGTTGGTGTTTTTTTTTTTTTTTCACTTAAGTGCCATTACCACTGGAAAAATATCAAGTTCCTCTTAGTGGCTACAAAGGCTAACATGATTGATAACATAATTTACATCTTTCCTCATTTAATTCTCATAGGCAACAATGAAGTAGGTTCTACTATTGTTCCATTTTGGAGGTGAAACAACTAAGGATCAGAGATGTAAAAGAAATCTGCTGATTGACACAACTGGTGAGTGGATAAGCTGGGGATCAATTTGGAGGCTGTCTAAAATCCACCCACCTCATTACTAAGTCTCTTCTGATGGTGTCCTTCTGGGCTGACGAAAGTCTTTACTCCTCATAATTAGAAGGGGGGGGCCTTTCATCTTCCTCATGGGAAGAATGATTTTATTTTTAGAGATTCATTACTTTGAGGGACATGTAGATCTCCTGTTAAAATTAGAAGTACCTCTTCTGGGAAATAATGCATTATGCCTTTATCCTTTTTGGACTGCTCAGTATCATATTGTTAAGAAGGAACAGCAACAACAAAAGGATCTAGGAGGACAGCATACTTTAGAGAGTGACCTTGAAGGCTCCCTCCCCAAGCTTGCAATTGTGGCTTCCTATGCTATCTAGCTGTAGATGAGGGGAATGGAAAAAGGAGACAGGCATTTCTCAGCTCCATAATTTGATTTCAGATCAACACTAACATATATGTTCTCCTCTTCTAAGGCACCTAACGTTGCATCCTATATTAATCAGCTTTCCATCCCTATAGTGAAATACCTGAGACAATTGACTTATAAAGAGAAAAGGCTTATTTTATCTCATGGATTTAGAGGTTTCAGTCTATGATTGGTCCTTCTGGTTTTGGGGCCTGCAGTGAGGTTGCATATCATGATAGGAGCACAAGACAGAGCTGAATTGCATTATCCAGGGAGCAAAAGAGTAAGTAAGGAGGAGGCTGAGGTCCCACGGTTCTCTTCACCTGCGTGCTCCCCAGTAGCCTAAGACCTCCTGCCAGCCCCACCTTTTAAAGGCTTTGTCACCTCCCAACAGAGCCACAGGCTGGGATATAAATCTTAAACACAGGAACTTTGGGGGACATCCAAGATCCAAACCATAGTATATGCCTTAAAATAGGATGATCTCATTCAGTTCAGGCTGGTAAATCTTGAGAAGTGAAATAAGCATAAGAAAGAGAAGTGCAAATCCCCAAATAGCCATTACATGGATGCCTTTATCCCTAACACGCTGTGATATGAGCAAGATACAAATTAGGCATATCCAGCCACTAAGCTTTGGGGACTCTTTGTTACTGAGGACACATCATCCTACAGGTACTCTCTGCCTTCCTTAGTGTTAACCCTTTTAGACTGGCAAGTCCTGTGCTGTTGTCCCCCCAAGTCATGTGTCAGTAAAGAGCTTTATATTTAGAATTGACTGTAGCAAAATGTATGAGGTTGGGTAGTGTCCTCCCTAAATACATACAATTTCTAGAATCTCTGATTAGTGTCATTTGGAAGTGGCATCATTACAGATGTAATTAGTTATGCCGAGATCCCACTGGAGTAGGGAAAGCCCTTCATTTGATTGACTGGTGTTCTTGTCAAAAGAAGAGAACTCAGAAACAGATGCATGCATGGAGGACATCATGTGACAATGGCAGCACAGACTGGACTGATGCATCTACAAGCCAAAGACTCTCAAACACCACTGTCCACTGGAAGCTAAGACAAAGGCAAGGAAAAGATTGTCCTTTAGAGCCTTCAGGGACAGTGTAGCCTTGCTAATGCCCTGATTTCTGACTTTTCATGTATAGGCTCTGAGAGAACAAAATTCCACTGTTTTAAGCCACTCAGTGTTTGATCATTTGTTAAGCTGCCCTAGGAAACAAATACACAAGAAGCCAGCCACCACCCTGCACATTTGGTAAGAACTCCAGGACAGTGTGTGTAGATGGGAAGGGGCACACACCATTTTATAGTGGAAACAAGGAGAGATTCAGGTGTGCTCTGGCTAGAGGCTATTGGCACAGGAGTGCTCTGGCTAGAGGCTATTGGCCGAGGGAGGTGACAGGAGTGACACATTTCATGGGATTGGCATAGCTTGGCTCTCTTGGGACCAAAAAGTAGAGACCTTGGCTGTCACTAATTGAATCTTTGACTGCTGAGGTTGTGCTTTGGCTCCCTAGGGTGGTTGCTAAGAGATTATGGTCAGAGTTCTATTGTCCTGGATGGTCCAGTTTCCATTTTGTCTCTCAGTCTAAATTCTTCAGGTCCAATACCTTTCTTCTTTTCTTTTTTTATTTTTAAAGTAGTAAAATATCACAGAACAAGATGGAACAGAGCCAATTGAGACAGTGTAGTGAAACTGGTACAAAACTTCACAGCAGGTGACCGGGATAACAGTAATAGGTACCCATAGTATATCTCTTTTAATTCAATCCGGTATAGCAAAATTAAAGGAAATACAGAACATTATAGAATTTATCAAAACAGAATATTGAATAGAGCAATACCATTAATCAGAACAAAGCAAAACAGTGATAAAAATATTTGCCTTCAAAGAGATGTTAGAAGGAAATCTCCCTTATTTGCTATATTGCATATAGTCAACCTCGAAGGAGATGCTCAGATCTCTGGCTCCCCACTTGCTAATGGGGTTGTGGGTGAGGGGATATGGATGTTTGAATCTCAGCCCACGTGCTGGTAAGCTCACAGCCACTTACCAGGCAGGTGAGCTGGCTGCTTGGTTTCTGAGTGCCCTCCAGGGCCAGTACCTTTTAAGAAGACATTCCAGATACCTATTAGTGTCCCCAGTGCAGTAAGTGTCCCCTCTTGCATACTAGGCAAGTACTTTACTATTGATTTACATCCCCAGCCTTTTTCAATTTTTATTTTGAAATTGCATCTTACTAAGTTGCTTGGGCTGGCCTCAAACTTGTAATCTTTCTGCCTCAGTCTCCTGAGTTGGTTGAGTGTCATGGTTTACATCTAGAATGTCCTCTAAAAGTCTCAAGTGTTCAGAAGTGGAGCTTTGGAAAGGTGATTGGGCTATGGGGCCACTATATTCATCAGTGCATTGTATCTATTGATTTCTTGAAGAGTTTATAGCTAAATATGCTGGTAGGAGGTTGGGCCTAGTTAGAACAGGTGGGTCACTGTGAATGTGCCTTGGAAGGGTATATTCCTGCCCCAGCTTCTCCTTTCTTCCTGTACTTTCTGGTTGCCACGAGGCATGCAACTTTTTTTTTTTTTTGCATTTCAATTAAAAAGAGAGGATTTTTTAATCAAAAAATTATTAAATTATTCCATCTAGGGGCTGGAGATTTAGCTCAGCAGGCATAAGCGCCTGCCTGCCAAGCGTGAGTTCGTGAGTTTGATCCCTGGCACAAAAAAAAAAAAAAAAAAAAAATTTCACCTAGATTTTTCAGGAGATTCTTCTTCTTCTTAGAGGACTTCTGGGGGTACAAAATATTTGTTTTAGTTAGTACTGCTGTAAAAGCAGCTGCCTGAGGCTAACAAGAGGCATGCAGACCTTCTACCATGCTGTTTGTGCCATGGAGCCAGCTGACTACACACAGATTCCCCAAAAACTGTGAACCAAATTAAACCTCTCCTTTAAGTTGATAGTGTTAGATATTTTGTCCCAGTGACCAAAATGGTGACCAATACACGGGGATTACAGGTGTGCACCAGCATGCCAGACATTGCCTCCTCTTTTTCTTCTACTTCCTTCTCCTTTCCTTCTTTGGGGACAGTGGCCTAAGAAACCATTAAACAATAAAAATGACAACATGAGCTAACATTTACTGAGTACTCATTATGTGCCACATGTACATGGTGCATTTAGTCCTTTCAATAAACAGAAGAGTAAGATATAGCTAGTTCTGATTTACATATGAGAAGACCAAAAGCTAAGGAAAATGAACCAATTTACTAGAAAGTGGAAGACCTAGGATTGAATCTAGGAGCACTCTTTCTCAGATCTATGCTTTCTTAATTCTCCTCATTACCTTCTAATAATTTTCTCCCTATAAAGCTATAATTGCCATAATTATGATGATTATCTTATTACTATTTATAAACATCTTTTTTATATTTCTTCAAAACCTTTTCAATGCTTTTCTTACAAAAAAGATAGTATATTTTTATGATCCAATTATGGTTAAAATTGGAAGGAATGCTGCTAAACACATAATATATATTTAAATTATATATTTAGCAATACTTTTTAATTTCTAAAAGCCAATACTATGCAACCGCTGAGCAGAGAGATGATTAATGCCAGTGTAGTGGTAAACTCTTTATTCAGTTATTGCAGATTTGAATTTAATTGACTCAGCAAAAGAAACTATTAAGCAGCATTGAAAATCAATGTGAAAGGGGCATCTGTTTGTTATGACCACTCACAACCTGGAGGTTGACAGAATGCAGGTGCTTCATTGGAATCCAATTAGAAAGATTGGTAAACTCTACATTGATAACCCATAATTCATGTCATAAACACCACAGAGTTATGCTCAGAGTCTGTCCTTTAAAGACCATGTACCCCTTCAGATCTCTCCAGTAGCCTTAAAAACAGAATTCCAACCTCTCAGTTTGTTTGTTGTTGTTTTTTTTCACTCTGCAGAACATAAAATGAGATGTGGTTGCCTTTAGCAAGAAGAAACTGTTAAACACATTTGTTCATTAGTAAAACTGCAATTATCACATACCTGTTATTAGCAAGGCATATGTTAGGCATCACAGGGGCTAATAAATGACTCAGACCCTGCAACTCACAGCCTAGGAATAAAGATTGTGTGTGTGTGTGTGTGTGTGTGTGTGTGTGTGTGTGTAATACCTAGAAAATGATCTGTGGGATTTAAAACATGTCCACAAGAGCCAGATATGGTAGATATGGTAGTGCATGCTTGTAATCCCAGCTGCTTGTGGTCAAAGCAGGACTGTACAAATTTAGGAATAGTAAGATCCAAAAAACAAAACAAAAAAAAACTGGCTATATATCTCAATGAGAAAGCTCTGGTACAATTTCCAGTACCACAAAAATAAATAAATAATAAATAAAATGCCCACAAATTCTTTGGTCTTTTCCTGTAGGATGGTGGAACCAATCCCCTTCCCCCAGAACCTGGCATGTGAGTGGTTTAGACAATGAGAAGGGTGAAATAACACTGTGTCAGAGCCAAGCTTGCCTTTGAAGGGACTGGATTTTTCTGTGTTGGTCTCCTGGAGATCTGGGCTTTCAGGTAAAAATGTCTGACAAGGGAACCAAGTCATCCAGAAGCTCAAGCCAGGCATGTAGGGAGTGAGCAAGAGAGACACCCATGTCAGTTCACCCAAGGCTCCAGCATTCATAGAACAAAGACAAACCATCCCTACCTTGCTGTGACCAAAGCATTAATCTGGAAAATAAATTGTAGCTGTAAATCACTAAGTTCCAATACTAAGTAATAATTAGTAAGCAGAATACATAGCATTGGAAAAAAGGAATAAAAAAAGGAAATCCAAAGAAAAACTGTTTCCAGTCTTGGTGCAGGGAAGAATCAGGGAAAGGTTCAAGGTGGTGATGACATTTGAGTTGAGTCTGGAAAATGTGGCTTTAGAAAACAGAAAGAAAAGGATAAAGGAATTCCAGGTAGAGCTAATAATGTGGACAAAAGGCACAGAGGTGATAAGTCTGTATGAGGAAGATTGAGTGGTTCATTTTGGCAAAAGAAATGGTTTGTAGGAGGAAATTATGATGAAGTAAATGAAAGGAAGACTGGAAATAAGAATCACATCACTGAAGGCTTTGAAGGCCAGAATGAGGGTCAGTAGGCAAGACAGGGCTTTCCACAATCTAGCAGGTTAAAGAGAATGGCACAAAGCAACTGGGGTGGGGGGTTAGAGCTCACCCAGATATCTGCTTGGAGTCCTGGAAGGACTGAATTGGTTGGCAGAATAATGGCCCATGGGGATGTTTACATCCTGATACCTGTTTGTCCTCTAGCCCCTGGGTGAGGACACCCTTAACCTCTCTGAGCCTCAGTTTCCTCACCACTAAGTGAAGAGGCTAAGCAAGAACACCCACCTCCAATGATTCCAACCTTTCCCCCACTTTTTTTTCCCCTACCATGATATGTTTGATAGAGAATGTTTCCATCTTTCAGGCACCAATGGGTTTAACCTAGGTTTGGTGAATTATCCAGTGCCCTAGATGTATTCTTTCCTCAACCCCTCAATAAATCATCTCAGGCTTGGTACGGCGGTGCACAGCTTTAATTCCAGCACTCTGGGAGGCTGAGGCAAGAGAATCACGAATTTGAGCCCAGCTTGGATAAGTTAAGAAGACTCTGTCTAAAGAAAAAAAAAAAAAAAGAGTTGAAGATGTAGCTCAGTGCTAGGCCTTAGATCAGTTTCCGGTACTGCCAGACATAAAGCCATATCAGAATGATATTTTGATAGAAGTAAATATATTTACTCTAATTTCTTCAGTTTACATGGTTTGAATGTTATGCATTTGTCGTAATATTTTACAAAGGAGATACATAATGACGATCTAATGCTTGACAAGAAATATTTATGGTCTATAAGTCCTATCAGTAAATTATTACAATTAGTGTCATAATACTAATAATAGTAGCTAGAAATGCTGAACTACATGTTAGTGTAGCTGAGCAGCTTTACGAACTGAAGAAACATCTGAATTAATTGAGGGTAAGCCACTTGCAGTTAAGAAGTTAGAAAGAAGGTGATGGGGAAAAATTCTGTTTTTCTAAACCTTAAAAAAAATTATAGGTATGTGCCACTAAATCTACAATCTCAGCACTGTGGGAAGCTGAGACAGGAAGAGTACAAGTCCGAGCTCAGTCTGGGCAGTTTAAAGACTTAGAGAGACCCCATTTTAAACCAAACCAAACCAAACCAAACCAAGAACAAAAATAGCCAGAGATGAAGCTAAGACCCTGGATTCCATTCTGAAAGCTGCAAAAAATAAACAAATACCACCACCACCAACAAAAACAGAACAACAATACAATAATAACAATAACAACAACCTAACCCCTGTATCCCATATTAAACTGAAAATATAATGTAGCAATTATTACTCTTATAACTATTTAATTAGGAGATGACACACACAACTCAGCTTGAAGGAGCAAGGGCTAAGGACAATCTAATGACTTTTAATGAATTTTGTATTGAGTGAGAATGAGCAAAAAAAGATGAAAAAAAAAAAAAAACCCTGATCAATAGTAGCAGCAGGCTGGCCTACAAGGCGGTCTATGTAATGACCCTGGAGTTGAATCCTGTTGAACATCTATACCAGGAATAGTTCTAAATCTGAACATTTCAATATTTTCAAGGTAATTCAATTGGAGTTAGGCATTCTTACACAAAGCACATGAATTTCCAGAAAAAAGAGATGATACAGAGTTGATAGAGAAGCTCTTCCATGAGAGTAATATCAATGTATGGTTGCAACTGTGGGCTTTTGGAAATACCTGTGTGTATACCTTGTTCTACCACTTGCTGAGAGTGTGACTTAAGCCAGTGACACAAGCTGTGTGACTATAGTATCCCTGCCTTAAAGTCAAGAGAGTCACCATGGCTTCCTCATGCCCCAGTGCTCAGACCTATGCCTGGTGAGCAGGAGGGACTCAGCATCAGCTCTCACTATTATAATGACACTGCAGAGAGCAAGGAGCAGCCTGCCACAATGTCTAACCTGCTTTTCTGTCATGCATTATATCACTGAATCTCTTTGCCTACTTGGGGTACTATTAGGGCATTTATACCTAAAATTTCAAATTTGTGTCTATGTTCCTAAATACCTTTTTTTTGAATTCTGTATAGTTTATATTTCCTGTATTTTCTTCTTTAATTTTAATCTTTGAAATGTTTGAGTTTGAGGGTAAGACTAGACCTGGTACTCCTTGCCCAGTTCTTATAGCAAGGAATATGTTAGCCATCAGACATATGGAATGCCCATGTGAGAAAATTTCTTTCTTATTCCATAGTGTTCTAGGGTAGAAAATTAACATCGGAGCAAAATATACCAGAAGTGGTGTTTTTTTCCCCCGTGCAAATGACACTGTTCTAAACAGATCCCTAGAACAGAAAATTATTAGAATAACACATCAGTAGGACTGACTCAAAGTAGTTGCCTTGCTTTAGGTCAGCATCAGTGAAATGTCAACTGTATAGAGGAGAAAAGGCTTGGAGGAGATCCTGTCTTGCTGCACATTTCTGTGTGATCTCAGGCAAGTTACTTGTTTTTTCTGGACATTACATTTCTCTCCCATGAAATGAAGAAGATGAACATCTCTATTCTGAAACATAGGCCACTGTTGGTGTGGGACATGATTCAGGTAATTTTGTTATGCATTTAATAACTACTGAAAGAGTGAGCATATCAGAACTATAACTTCATGGGTATCATTGCTTACAACAATACCCATGCTTAAAAATATTTAAGTTTAGGGGGAAGAGAATAAGAAGTCGCCAAGAAGCAAACTCTTCATGTGAATTGGTGCCATGCATGGGCCACTGAGGGGAGAGCCAAATGCCAGCCCCTTCAGGAGTGTGGGCTGGGAGGCAAGAAGAGCCAGCCTCCCCAACTCCCACCATAAGCAACTGGCTGATCTGGAGAAATTCAGGCTACGATAATAGCTATTGAGGTAAAATACAATTTAATGCTTGTAGTGTTTCGCTGATTTTGCAGGTCTAAAGCTGGTAGTCTGATCATCTGTTCAGAGGGTAACAACATGCAATGTAGCATCTATAGGGGATCTCATTCTGAAGGTGGTAGCCATTGTTAGTTGCCTATTACCTTGTTTTGAAGTCTTATATCATTTTCATTGTTTTGTTTGGTTGGGTTTTATCTGTTTGATTTTGTTATATCTGATGGCATGGGCAACTATTTCAAAGATGACAAGATATATTATGGTAGCCAGTTTAGATTTACTCTTATCTTGTTTTGAAGTCCTTTGTTGCAGTCATTGTTTGGTTTTTTTATTAGCTCCATTCTGTTCTGTTTTGATTGATGTTTACTATGTCTGAAGTTATCTGCAGCTATTTTGAAGACAATAAGAGACATTATGATAACCATTGTTCCTATTGTTTTGAAGTCCTGTGTCACTTATACTGGTTTGTTTTGATTGACTTTATTCTATTTTATTTTGCTTGGTTCTAGTCTTTTTAAAATAAAACTTTAAAAAGTTTAAGTTCAGAATGAAAAACAAAATCAGATAATAACATTTTGTGTTAGACATTGTTCTGATCTCCTAAGGTATGCATCTCAGCTGATGACCTTGGCTGGTGTGTCTTAATTATTTTGTTATTTTCTACATTTGATGGTGCTTTATCCTAGGGACCTTTTAGAACTGAAACAGATTAGATAATTTCTATAGATACCAAACAACTGCCTTAGAGCACAACTTTAATAGACAAACCAACCAATCTCCAGTCTGTGTGGCACCCAGCAGCTCTCTGTATTAAGCCTCCATCGTCTGGGAAGCTAGCTTTCAGTCCTAAGTCACTCCAGCACCAACTATCAGACAAACTGTAAGTTACTCGAACTATCTAATCCTCCACTGCTTATTCTGTTGACACTGCCTTGCCCATTTCTTTCTATGAAAACACAATAAAGGTTCTGGTCCATGCTTTTCCTTAGGTCTTTGTCCTCCTGAATTGACACTGGGGCTTCTCCATGTCACCCTGAGTGACATGTCCTTCCCCCTCCTATTGGAAACTGTAATAAATTTTCTTGTCAATGGCAATAGTCTTCTGACATGATAGCTTCACCATACCGGAATAAAAAGATCTTGGGAGCGCAGCACAGTGGTGCATACCTGTAAGTTCAGCACTCTGGGAAGCTGAGACAAAAGGATCACAAATTCAAGCCCACCTTGGGCATCTTAGTGACTCAGTGAGAATTAAAAAAAAAAAAAGTTGGTGATTTAGCTCGATGTGAAAACCTGTGTTCAATCTCCAGCACCAAGGGGTGGAGAGGAAGAAATCCTGGAAAACTAGAAGGCAAACGTTTAGACATGGAGAAGAAGATAGAGGATTGGGGGAAGAAGAAATTGAGGGGAGGGTGCAGGGATGAAAATAATCAAAACATTACATATGTGTGCTAGAACAATTTTCATCATTCTCTGTTATAATTATGCACTCATTTTTATAAGTATGTACTCATTTTCTTTAATTGGGAAAACTTTTTACTTTAAAATGATAAACAGAAATATAAGCTATATAGGAAACCCTTGTGCTTTAATTTTGCTTTCTGACATATAAACAAGTATGCAGTCTGGGTTGAAGTACAAGGCAGAAATCGAAGAAAAGGACAATTATTACAAGTAGATGGTCCACCTTTTAAATACCCATGAAGACTTTTAAGAATTGCTTGATTCGATTTAGAAAGCACCAAAGCTTATCTGGCTTTCAAATTTCAACTGAACTATTTTGAATTTTAGATGTATCAACAACTCCTTTCCCATTCTACTTGCTCTAAAAACTAAGTATAAAACTGAAATAAAACATTCATATCCTAACTTTAATTGCATTTAATACTTTAAAACTACTGGATTGTACAGCCTTGTTTAACTATGTATAGAGAGCTATTTGCAAAGTTAAGTTATATAAATGTAATTTCTACTCGTTGCTCAAAGCTGTGACAACCCAGAGGCAGATAGGAAAACTATTCCAGACCGCCAGCCAATAACTGATCAAATTCCTTGGAAAGTGGGATTTTTTAAAAACTTGTTTATTGTGGGTCTGCTGCTATAAACGTAATAACACTGTTCACCTCAATTTTCCTGAGGTAACAGCAAGCAGTTGATCATCACCTTCCTGCTCAGGGGCAGCCAGCGTCAACAGTGCTTCTCTGATCTACCATGTTGGTTTCCTTGGAAAAGTCTTTAGGTGGTTAGAGGTTTAAAGTTAGACCCACTCATTTTTTAAAAAGATCCTAAGTATCTTCTTTTTGACTGTGCTGGGACCAAAGGCAGGGCTTTGAACAAGCTAGGAAGACATGTTCCCAAGTCTCTGGATACATTTTAAAACACAGTGAGAGAACAGTTTGGGACTACTTTTACTAGTTCTGAAGAACTTTTACCCTCTCATGCAGCAGGATGGCTCTTTTTCTGTTTTATTTTTATTTTATTTTATTTTAAAGATCATAAAAACCCAGCAAAACAAAACAGAGTAAAGCCAATCAAAACAAAGCAGTGAAAGTTGTACAAAACTTTGAAGCAGGATAATAGGAAATTAACAATGGCTGCCATAGTGCATCTTGTTATCTTCACAATAGTCCATTCCATCAGATATAGTAAAATCAAATAAAACAAAACAGAATAAAACCAGTTGAAACATAACTTTGAGTAAAGCAAAATAATAAATCAGAACAAAACAAAACAGAACAATATTGGATGTCAAAAGCTAGATAAAAGGAAATTTTATTTGCTGTATTGCATACTGTCATCCTCCTATTAGATGCTCAGACTACTGGGCCCTGGCCTGCAAAGTTCATCTAATAATACAAGCATTCAGTTGTTTTTGTACCTCAGTTGCTATCAACTCAGCTGTCCTCAGATCTAGCCCATCGCTTGGGGAAAGAACTGGGCAGGGCAGTGGTGGTGGTGGTGATGGTGGTGGTGATGGTGGTGGTGGTGGTGGTGGTGGTGGTGGTGGTGGTGGTGGTGGTGGTGGTGG
>PVLA01007019.1:0-112680 GCA_004027455.1 Hydrochoerus hydrochaeris | reverse complement strand
TATTTATATATGAAAAAATATATATAAATAAAATATATTAAAATATATATGATATATATATTTATGGATAGATATATATATAGAAGTGTTTAACTTATTTGGTTTGTAATGGAACATAAATACATTTTATTTCATTTAACATTTCCAGCAGATGATTTTAGAATCAAGACACAGGTGTTTTTTCTCTTGATTATTAGAACAATTAATTGAATTAATAAGGCCTTTTGATAGAAGACTCCTCTGTTATTTAGAGTAAATTTAATAGATCAGAAAATAAAATAAATCCACACTATTTACATGAATGGTAACTAGGTACATGCAATGTTTGAGGGAGTTATATTTATTCTCCTATGGCTGTTGGCTCACTTCTTTAAGATGAGCTTTCCAAATCACGCTGGCGAATAGCAATACATTTTCTTGCACACCAATGCAGAAGAAAAGCCTATGAGTAAACATCCGATACGCTGACCACCTCCTATTACTCTGTCTCACACCAACTTTATACAGAATTTCCATTTGTCTATTTTTCTCCAGATAAATAAGTGAGATATCAATACATTGGTCTACATAATGTCAGACTTAAAATCACGGTGGCAGCTCTAGGAGAAAATGAGTCAATTTTTTTTGAAAGAAGGAAACAGATTGGAAGTCTTTTAAACAAAAATAAAGCAGTGAAAATTTCCTCTCTTTGAGTCAGTCTCACTTCTTTTATACTTTCTAGCATTTTTCTTTTTTTAATGTATAAAATTTCCTTATCATTCTAGTGGAGCTGTTATCACATCTCACAGATAGTATGGATTTTCTCAATAATATATTGTCATCTATTTGTTAGACATATTTCTACTTCACCAATCTAAAGTTGAACATTATACTATTTTTTTTTTCCTTACAAGGTCTTCCTATACAATTGAGGGTGGCCTTGAACCCATTGTGTGCACAGAGTGGCCCAGAACTTGCAGTGATCCTCCTGCCTCAGTGTTACAAATTCTGAGATTACAGATTACAGGTTTACACTACTACCATCCACCACAACAGGTTCTTATTATATGATTATGACATAACTGAGTTTCTAAGTTTCTTTATTTTATTTTACTTTATTTTTTTTGGTACTGGGAATCAAATCATAACCTCTCACTGGCAAGGCAGGCTCTGTGCCCTGAACTATATCCCCTGCCCCGATATAACTAAGTTTCAAGTTGGATGGTTGAAGATAAATCTGACCACTCTTCCTGGTGTTTTTTATATAATCATTAATACCTATTATGTCAATGGAATTTGAAACACTTTTACTGGTTTAGAAGATATATAATGCGTTTCACCAAATCTGACTAATAAGTCATGCAAAAACATTGATACCTTGCAGAAAACATATAACTAAATTTTCAGGGGCTGCCAAAACTTTAAACAGACGCAAAAAGTTTGAAACATTTTGATTTGGAGTTGAAATATACCTTCTGTTTCTAAAACTGTATCCCCTTTTTATCTTCAGTCATAATCATTTGCATCTTTCTATCAACCATTTGAATTCTTCACTATACAAATTTTCAAAATGTATTGTCAAATTGTGAATATCTTATTTGTAATAATGGCAAAATATGGTTCCATAAAACATAATCATTCTTTTAAAATTAAAAATTTAACTCCACAAAGGAAGTTTTAATTTATATTCTGATTTAGAACTTTGAATGATCTTAGCTCACAATTCAAGTAAAACATTTATGTAGGTGTCTAAGAAAGTGCTTGAGAACAAAGTCAAAAATTTTTATTTCTAACATGGTATTTTAATGGTAATACAGAATTACTCTTTGGGCTACTTTATTAAACACATCTATTTCAAATGAAAATAAATGCAATCTCAATTGAAAAGATCTAGATAGTCTTGAATTATTATTAGAGGAGATTTATGAATATTAAATACATAAACATATATGATGTTAAAGTATAATATATGGATATTTGGCATTAGGTGAATCATAAGAAAAAATGGCATATGTAGAAATATATTTGTTTCACAGAGATAAATGTACTTCTGTTTGCCTATAGTCTTCTGTTATCACACAATAAAATTAATTCACCAAGTATTAATAATGGCACCATATTTGAACTGAAAGAAATGAATAATTTAAAAACGATTCTCTTCTATTGCATAATGGTTTGTACCTGTTAAAAGTGATATTCTACCTAAGACTTTGAAAAACAAGTTAGTAGGAATGTAATTTAAATAAATGAATACAAAGTGTAAGTATTTATTTTAAGAACTGAAATCATAGCTTTAGATTTTTCTTCTCTCTTCTTTTCGTGACTATACCTACAAAGACCCCTGTGGTTTAAATAACCAGTGTGTGTACACTAATAAAAATCCCATTAAATTAAATGGCCAGTAGGCATGTTGAATGTCCTGTCGCAATTTCAGAAGACAGTTTGTTACCAGACACCCTGCTAAGAACATTTTATTTTATCAGAGTTAAGAGAAACATTTACAAAATCTCTTTATTTCCATTATAAAAGTTTAGAATGCTTCCATTTACAGGTAGCATTCTAATTTTTTTCTTCATGGAACAAAATGGTTGGGTAGATTCTACATGAGGCACTATGTAGAATACCCTATAGCAAATGTATATAATCAACACAATCAGTCAGTAATTTCCATTCCCTCAACTATTATTTCTTTCTTCCATTTGTGAGACTAAAAGTAGCAATTCAGTGCATATTGTATTATAGGAAAGTGTTTACAGCACATAGTGTACCTGTATTCTGACTGAAATAATTTCAGAAGTACAAAAGTATTTTTCTTGCTAATTTTCTTTGCCTCACTTTAATTTTTATTTATTTTTCAATGTGAACATGGGTTCACATTTTGTGGACTTGGAATATCTTACTGTGGTTTAAGGTAGCATTTCCAATAATGGTCTAAATATGTGATATGTGTAATACAGTGGAAAACTTTAGGGCCTGCATGGCAGATGAAAAGTTTGTAAAATTAATGAAAAAGAAAGCAAGATACTGGGAAATGTGCAGCAATTCTCTGGTGAAAGAAAGAAAAATTACCAAATGAGGGGTGATACTATAAAATCAAGAAATCAAATCCCTCTTTCTGATTTTCACAAATTATTGCATAAAAAAAGATTAGAGTTTTACATTATTTGGGATGAGCCATCAGCAAGTAAGTCCTAGCTTCTATGTTCTCAGAAGACAAGAAGCAATGTAGAATACAGATAAAGCAATCTAAAGAGTATAAAACCTGCTTGATGGGAAACATGGTAGTTTATTTGCATTAAACAGAGAGGGCTTTTCTGAAAATATAAAGGCTCTATGCAGATTACTTATAGAGTCAGTACTAAACAGAAAACTCAGTTCAGTTTATAGTGAAGGACAACAGAGTCAGAAAAAATATCAGAGTATAAGTATCTTGGTTACTTTTCTCTCGCTGTTGAGATAAAATAAATACCTGACACCTATAATGAAGAAAGGAAAGGCTTATTTATCTTACATTTTTTGGAGGTTTCAGTCCATACTCAATTGGCTCCAAGGCAGCATGGCATGGCTAAGGGGCAGTCGTTCATGGGTGTCACAACTGACAAGAGCAAAAGGGAAAAGAAGAAAGCATGTCTCTTTCCCTTTCTGATATAGTATGACAGCTAACCTCTTCCCTGGGGCAGATGAAGTATTCACACCACAAATCCCAGTGCTAGACAACAAACCAATTACAAATGCTAGAGTCATCTATCACCATGACTTCATGAGGCTTGGGAGGCCATTCAAACATAACCATAACATTTTATCCCTGGCTCTCCAAAGACTAATAAAGGTCCTTCATGCAAAAGACCTATAGTCTATGTCTAACTTTTTTCTAAAGTCCTTACAGTTTCAGCATTGCTGAAAAATCCAAGACCCAAGTCTCCTCCAAGGTCTAAGGCAAAGTCTTAGCTGTAAACCCTTGTGCTAATGAAAAAAAAAAAAAAAATATATATATATATATATATATATATATATATATATATATATACAAGCATTTTCGACATTCAATGGCACAAGATAAACATTGCTGTTCCAAAGGGTACTTCTCATCTTCACAGTTTGGGGACATTGAAAGAATAATGCTTAAAGTTTGAAAACTTATAATGCTAGATATTCCGTTTAGAATAGTGGCCTCATTAACTGAAGTTAGAAAGTCTGAGGATATTCTTATAAACCCCGTAAAATTATATGTATGTAAAGAAAGCTAGGCCTAATATAACTAATAGATTTAGTCAAAAACTTAACATCTCGGTACCTCTGTTTCCTTATTTTAAAAGTAAAATGTAAAATCTCTCACAAAAGTTTTCTTATTCTGCTGGGAGAAAGATTAAACTCCACTGTTGTGTGGATAATTTCAGTGGACAGTAATAATCCGGAAATGGAGAAATGAACTTGGACTGGTTCCACGCAATAGCGCCTTCAGGTGTGAATGGATATCTCTTTCCTTTGACCTCTCCACCTCACGCTATTGCTCACTGAACTGCACTCTGATTTTCTCCCAAAGCTTAGCTTTACATTGATAACATCGCATTGTCCCAATTTCAGTATCCTCATCTGTTTCATTTCAGAAAGGCATTTGACAGGTCAGTACATGTCTGCTACTTTACCATCAACTCCTGATTAAGTTTTCTGCATATTCTCAGAAGGCAGTAAGAAACTCTTTCTCTGATATGCCCTGTCATGTGGCTTTCATGTATCCTGAAAAACATTATCACCAAAGTATCAACTTTCCTTTTTTTTAGAGCATTTATGGAATGAAAGGTAAATATTAAGTGCACAACTGCCATCAATGGCAACTGAAGAAATAAAGTGCATCAATGAAAATGTGGCATGGAAAAGTATATTCTGTCATAATTTTATTATTGATTGTATTCTATGCTATACTTTCATTAAAATCATGTAATTCACCAGGGAGTATATAACTTTATACTTTCAAGTCAGTAAGTACTTAGAGTTGTGCTCTATTAGGGAACATATTGGAGGTGAATTTTTTAAAATGAACCCAGCTTAGAATATAGACTAGAAGAATGGGCATGGTTTTTAGAGGTCAGTGAGTAAATAAATCTAGACTGTCATACAGGGGTCTAGCAGCAGGCTCTGCTAGAAATTTGTGTATGTTTATTAAATTCTCTAGGTTTCCCACTTTCTCAACAGAAGTATGTTATAATGGTTGGTTGGATTGCAACTAAAATCTCTGTAGTTCTACAGTTGTCACCATACTCAGTATGTTGTGTAAATATTTTCTTGGTTTTACAGAATTTTGTTCATCAGAGCCACATAGAAAGTTAGTAGGAGAAATTTGTCTGTACTGTGATTGAAAGCAAGTCGAGATCTGTTAAGGAAGCTAATTTGCTCTCTAGGGACCTATTAATAAATCAAATGAATGTTTCTCCCTGATGAGGCATATCAGTTAATTAAGGATGATTGACCCTGCTTTAGGTAGATGAGCTATATGCTGTTCTAAACTGAAACTCATGCCAAAAGGAATGGAGTCTGTCCTGTACACTCAAAATAAGGAAAATCTCCCTGAACTGAAGATGTTTTCAACAGAGTTGATAGTGAGTAGTTATGTAAAAAGTGGATTGACCAATAAGTACCTTGATTTATTTTGCTTACATATATTTACATAATTTTGAAGTGTGTCTTGTGAAAAACTAGCTTTTCAGCTTTATATTTTTAAATCTAGATTTCAATTTTTGTTAATTAGTAAAGCTCATAAAAGATGATTAAGTTACCAATGCTTTGCCTGCAGCAATGTGTTATAAAGCTGACTTGGCCCTCTCTGTGCTGTAGCTGGATGCACTATTACCATCTGCTGGGTACAGTACAAATCACAAGCACATTACCTCTAGAGGAAGCAGATCAAAACACTCCTCACTTTAAAAAATCGTATGGACCTATTAAGACTAGAGAAGTATGAATCTCAATACATGTTAGGGTGTGCAAAATTATCCAAATTGTCCTACTAGAAGTATTTTAACATTTATCCTAAACATAATATAAATACTGAACTAATAAAATCTCTTATTGCTCAAAGTATGATCTGTGGACCTGCAATATCAGCAGTGTCTGAAGGGTTATTACATATGCAAACCTCAGAAGCATTGAATTCTGATTTGTTTTTTAAAAAGATCTTTGGGTGACTTGCACACATATTAAATTGAAAATTGCTGATAAACACCTTAGTTATATTTGCTTTAAAATATCTACAATGTATTAATCATTAAATTTCCAATGAACTACCACTCTGTGATATACCACTATTTGCCTGTGATTTTTAAATCACTAACACACCACCTGTATTTGGCAGTATTCTCCATTGAATGAATGAGGAGAGAGAGAGAGAGAGAGAGAGAGAGAGAGAGAGAGAGAGAGAGAGAGAGAGAGAGAATCATATGAATTGGGTGATTCAATTGTGGAGACTAAGAAGTCCCACAATATGCCCCTAGTAAACTAAAGAACTAGGACTGTGAGTGGTACAATTTGATCTAAGTAGGAACATGTGAGAACCAGGAATTTGAGTAGTATAACTCTCAGGCTTAGGTCATTAGGTTGAGAAACGGTAGAGGTTCTGGTTTAAGTACTGAAGTGGAAAGACCTAAGAATCAAGACCTTTGATATTTGAAGGTTGAGAAATACAAATATTGCATCTCCTAATTTCTCTTCCTGAAGTCTTTCATTCTACTTGCTTTCCCAGTTAATGGAATAATGGCCCCCTGTATTGTTTAGGCAGGGCGCTCCTTTCTCACTATACTAGTTCAAATCCCAGTCTCTTCTTAAAACATCTTTCAGGCACAACTACAAGTACTGATTAACCAGCCATCTGTGGATCACCTAACCCCATCGTAACCCTACTCCAATGCACATGCAGCGAGAACACATGGAGTATACAGACATCACAGTTACAAGCTGTGGCACTGTAAGTTTGGCATATCATTTTAACACTCTACTCTTAGCATCCCTCACCTCTTCCATCTCCTCACTCCACTTGCTCATTCTAGTGAAGACCCATTGATCTCTTTGTTTTAGAGAATTTATACCTGTTCTCCCTCTCTGCCTGACATGTTCTTTCTTCCAGAGGCTCACATATTTACCAATTCTCATGATTCTCTTGTGAAATATAATGTAATCATAAGCTGTGTTGCACTTTCCTTTAACCACTGTACTCCTCAATTTGTGTCCATCCTCCTATTGCTTTACACTTCCTTCTAAAATCTAAGGTTACCAGATATTTTATCTATTGATTTATTCCACTTATTATTCCATGTCCAGTCCAAGTAATACATTAGCTCTTAAGGGGTAGCCATCAGGTCTCTATTGACAGCATTAGCAGTGGTTCTTCCCACATTATCCATCCACACTTACTTGCTTGAACATGAGGAAGCATCTGCTTGCAACGTTTGTAAGTGAAGACAGGATTGATCATCTCATAAAAGAAATTGTTCTGAATTTGAACAATTATTCATTCTGGATAACTCCAGTTCTTGAAGATTTCTTTTAGTTTCATCACAATTAGTTTTGCTTGTTTATTTTATGGTGCACATGTATATCACTGATAGTGTAAATAAGGGCAAGAGACAGGTGACTTCCTTTAAAGTTATTATATTATTTTGTTTTATTGTAGTTTATTTGCTCCATATTCCATTTGATTCTTGTACATAGAGAAGGCTCAGAAAACAGCAATCTTGTTATTTTCCTAAAATATCCATCCTCTTGGACAAAGAACAAGTTTGTGTTTCCTGATGTTCTTAAGATTGAATGGGACCATAGGGCTGCTCTAGTCAATAGGCTGGGGATAAAAGTGTGTCACTGATAACCCTGTCACATTATTTGTTGGAAACACAACAGAACTGTTATTTTTACTCTGAAGGTGACTACCAATGTGTTAGACACATTTCTTGTGTCAGTGTGCATATCCATGTAGTTTAAATAAGCTCAACATTTAACCAGAGAAAACAAATACTTTTTTACTAAAACTAAAACATTTCTGTAGTTGTTATTTCTACTTAATCTATTCTAAATTCTACCAGTTGTTGTCAACATTTTCTGCAATTCATATCAAGATGCAAATTTCCCAGAGTAGTATTTGTGGAAACCAGGATGTGAAATTCATTTATTTTTGGTCTTTTTTATCAGTGCGTGGTATAAAACTGATGTAGATAATTGTTATGTGCTATCATCAGAAGAATGATCAATGCAATGTGAATCAGAAACCCCAGACAGTTTTAAAGAAATATGAGTTATTTAAAAATAAAACTTCCAGGGAAGATAGAATGAAATACATCTTCACTTGCTGAAAGATTCTCTCAGAGGCAGGGCTGTGTTTCTCCACTTTATTCGAAAGCAAAAACTAGAAAGCAAATGATAAGGGAAGAAAAAAAAATAGAAAGGAAAAGAAATGGAAAAGAAAAGAAATTTTAGATAATTCTAGGAAATTTTGACCTAGATTACTAAGCCATGGCAAATTACAAACAAAACCTACTTATACCCATGGGACTCAGATATAAACTATGTCTTAGAATATCTTAGTAAAAACAGGAAAGGATCAGTTATATTAAAGTTATAGATGTTTTATTGTATTTAAAAATTTGACAATTGTAGCATCAATTATTGAGTAGTCTTCTGTAAGAAGTTGAAAATTAGCTCTGGATATATTTAAATATACTTGCGTTCAGTAAGTGTTTTGTAGCGTAGCATATGAGATACTTGCTAAATCTGAGAATATAGGAGTCTAACTAAGGAGGGAAGAAGGAAGGCAAGGGAACACAGAGAGAATTCACTTCTGTTAATGCACATGTAACAACTCTCCATGATGAATATATGTTCTGCACGTGTAATAATAAAATTAAATATTTTAAAATTGCAAACATAAAAATAAATAAATGCCTCAAAGTAATTTTGCTTACTCTTATTTTCCCTATTCCATTTTTAAGAGGTACAATGATTGAGTTCTACCTTTTGGATTTAGTGAGGTTATAGCATCACTTGTTTGTGATTTGGCTATCAATATTTCACTCAGAAATATTCAATAATTTCTGGTGTTTGAATCACCACAGAAGTAAAGATATGTTAGGTCATACAGTAAAAATAACAGTCCTAACCTCAAGTGTAACAAATTATTCTATTGAACTATAGGTATGTGCATGTTCTCACACTAAATTTTTGGACTAAATTTCACTAGAAGCAAGTTGCTTCCAGAGGTAGGCAGAAAGGGCTTTGTGTTTCAGTTTTTCCCTTTTTATTTAAGAAACAATACTAACTATAGTTATTCTCTTATGAAATTTGGTTCTATTTTTCATAAAATAACAAAAAAAATCAATGAAAGCAAACAAACTAGCAAAAAGATCTCTTAATTTTTGAAAGTGTCCTGAGCTATTATATGCGACTCAATCCCAAGGGGGCATTTGGACATACAGGTGCCACATTTCCTCAGTGGTATCTCCATGATTTGATTTTCATGTTAAGACTTCATACCAGAGGTTTTTCAGACAAGAAAAGTTTATATGCATGTTTATTCCCTCTTCCCTTGGAACTCACTTGGAAGAGGAGTAACTAGGGTGGGTAAGGGATCTTGCTCATACAAGTTTCTCTGGATCTGATGCTTGCATTCTATTATCTTTTCTTATTTTTTTCCCAAGGATAGAAAACTTTTGTCATTATTAATACCTATTTTTCTCATATCCTAGACATTAATTTTAGGCATACAGCTCTTTTTGGTTGATTTTTTGTGTTTTTTTTCCTGTACTTTATAAACAAATATGTCAATTCCTATCCAAAAGATTATTTATATATGGGTTCCAAAAACCCATTTTATAAGTTACAATAAAAACAGAGTAAATTCAAATTGAATATGAACGTCTTAATTTCATATTCTCATTTTAAGAATTCTAATTCCTCATCTTCTAACATAGAAAAAAGAACTATAAAAAGAATATAAATATGAGAGCTTAATGATAAATTATGATACTTTAAGAACGTAAATATAAAGTATTGTCAAAGATGTGAGCAATGCATTTTGAGTGGGAACGAAAGTCAAGACCTCATATTGCCCAGCGGCCACTGTGCCTCTGAGCTAAATCCCCAGCTTGAGCAATGCATTTTCATCACTGTTTTCTTACATCCAGCAGACTGCATAGTTTATACCATGGCTTTATCATCATATATTGCATAAAGAAACCAGATAAATATAAAGTTTTTAATAATAATTAAAAGGAAAGAATCACAACATAAGCAAAAATATAAAAATAAAATATATCAATTTTTTTCAATATAATGCAAGTGTCTCTGAAATGTTTACTCAAGAAAATTGACAAAAACCAGCTTATGGAAAAATAAATCCATTTGATACAGTTTATAAAAACTATAAGTTAAAGTTAGATAGAACACCATTCTGAAGTATGCTGAAAAAACATTTTTATATGTTCTGGTGAAAAGAGACATCAAATGTTTTTATTTCTTAATAAAGTATATAGAAAGATTATCATTTACTAAGTTTACAAAGGCATCCAAATTGCAGATTGTTAAACAAGTTCATATGGTGATTTTGTATATATTCTAAATTTTTTGGTAGATTTCACTGCCAATAGTGGCCTAAAAATAGAAAGATAAGAGATGGTACAAGCACCTAGACCTAGTGTGTGTTTATTGCTCTGGTGTTTTAGGGTGATTCCTGTTTTATGTTGCCTATAAGCTCACCAAGCGTATTATGTTACACAATCCCTCACTACAGCCATTATAAGATAGCATATCGTATAAGAAGGAGGACACTAAATTAAGAAAACTCAGTTTTGAAGTATATGGATTCAGAAGATAGTCCTGATAAATATTCCTCTTCCAAGGTGTGAAACCTGTAAGTGAAGGATTTAATTATCTTTTAAAAAAAAAAACTGTCCAGCTAGTCTTTTGGGTATTTTCTCAGAAGAATTCAAAACACCATGTCACAGTGATATATGTGCACCCATATTAATAGAAGCACTATTTGTAGCAGCTAAAACTTGGACAAAACTGAAATGCCCATCAGTGATGGAATGGATAAAACACTTATGACATTTTTATACAGTGGAGTATTACTCAGCTATAAAGAAGGATAAACTTGGTGCTTTTGTAGGTAAATGGATGGAACTTGAGACCCTACTCATATGTGAAATAAATCAGACTTGTATTGTCTTTCTACTATAAAAAACTGAAACAGTAAAGAGGATCCAAAATATATAATAGATATTGTGACAGTGAAACAAACTGCTCAAAGGGAAAGGACAACTTGGATAGGGGAAAGGAGAAAAGAAAGAAGAGCAAAGATTACACTTCTGTATATATGATCATAGCAATACTACTGATCTCTCTTAGTTCATCAAAAAGAATAGTTTATACTGTCATTGTTCAATTGTGTGAGCATTTTTATACCTATGTCTTGTAAACTGAACAATAACTTTGGAGATAACCATGTGCAATATATTAACCAGTGTTAATCTCCTATTGTTTTATTTTGAAATTCTGTATCATTGTTTTTAAAATTAAAGATTAAAAGATCACATTTTGATCAATCTAGACAAAAGATGATTTATTTTCTGTGTTTAAAAAATAGTTTAAAATAGTTTTAAGACAATATAACCCAAAGTGTAATTAAAACATATTTCAGAGGTTTTAATTAATAAATGCATCTGAATGAAATTTCTGTTAAAGAGTATATTCTAATGCTATTCATTATCTTGTCCTAATTAAACATTCAAATTCACAACTAAATTTCTTTCACAGTTTTGTGTTATGGTCTTAAAAGAGAGGATCTCCAAAATTTTTAAGTTTCAGGCCTCGCAATGTGTGCACACATCCCAGTTAATCTGAAGTTCACTTACAAGAATGTGTTTCGACAATATCAACAAAACAAAGTTAACATATAAAATAATGAAATGCAACAACTTCATAAGAAAGCACAGGTTCATCTTTTTATCAGAAGCACAAAGATATATTTGGTCTTCGGGACAACCTTTATCAGCTTTCATGGAAACATGGTCATTATGGTCTGGAGATAAAGCTCAGTGGCACAAACATCTGCCTGGCAAGTGCAAGGTCCTGAATTTGACTCCTGGTGCCCAAAACAGAAACATTTACTCTAATACACACATATCATGGATATTTTCAAACCAAGAAAGAGAAAAAAACAGTAGAAAGAACCATATCACAGCACAAATCTACCTGATCATATATTTCCCTAAATAAAAAAATAATAGAATGATTTTTAGCAGGTGTATACGTCGCTGAAGGGGACAAATGTCAGTTAAAATTTCTCCAGGGACAACTCCGTCCACCTTGCATTTGATCTCTTTCTCTCATACACTAGAATCTCTGAATTCAACAGTATCTTGACAGTCTTGTTGAAAATGTTTTGTCACAATTGATTTTGCTTACATCATTTTACTAGGCACAAGCAATTTTATCATGTTTTATAATCAGCTTGTCACAATTGATAGTATTTGATAAATTCTATGGTAGTCAATATCAGTGTTACTTCTAAAGATAAAGTGGAAAGAAAGGCAAGGAATGAGTTCTTACAAGGTAGTAAGTGTTAGCTCCACAATGCTAATGCTTACAAAGGCCTTTGTTTACTCCATTTACCTGGTAAGTTCATCTACAATTTCATTTATTACATTATTATGTTCTTTAAAATAGTCTTTATGGAATCTGTTGGAAAATATTTTACTTTGATTCCTGTATTCAGTAGCTTCTGGTCAGCAATTTGTTTAGAGTTTTGTAGTACTACTCACCCCAAAAATAAGTTGAACAGAAAGCTTTACATCATATATTGAAAATTAGTAAACCTGGTTTCTATTGCACGAGATCATACTCTATGTCCTACACTGTATTCCAGATATATAGATGAGCAGACCTGTAAGCTAAATTGTGTCTTTTGTGTCCTTCGCCCTTATGGTTGCTTTCACTCCTTGTTTTCTTATATGAAGCCAAATGATCTATGTTTGGCATCATAAGAATTACAAATCTCCTTTGGAGGAAAAGTCATTTTTATTTAGTAAATAGCATGAATAATGAACAATACAAGAAAATTGTAAGATAATTAGGAAGTGGTTCAGAGGTGCTCATTTACAAGGGAGGAAATTAAAAATGCAAATGTATTATTATCACAAAGGTAGTTAACAGACAAATGAGTAAAAAAAGAGCATTCTTTCCAATTCATCATTGTTTAAAAGACACCTGCGAGTCTGAGCTGGAAAAGGCAAGAGTGAGAAATGCAGATGGTCATATTTTGTAACACATTAATCACATTTTTTTGTATTCATACTAGAGGAGAGAATTATTCTACATAGGAAAAATATATTGGTTATTTGAGTATTTGAATAAATTCTGGTTGCTGTAGGATTCAAAAATATCCCATGTGTTTTTGTCTTTGTGATAGTGGTGGTACAATATTTTCTTTGACCTAAGAAAAATGCTGGCTGTTTGCCTACAGATCTACATTTGCACTATGAAAAGGAATTTTAAATTTCATCTTTGTTCTAAGACTGGGTTTATAGATTCTGAGTTGTATTGTGATTTTAAAAATGTTAACAGACAAAAATATCTGTAGCATCAGATTATTTTGTCTAAAATTAGATGTTATATAAACAGATTTTTTTTTTTTTTTGTACCAGGGATCAAACTCACAACCTCATGCTTGCCAGGTAGGCGCTTATGTGGCTGAGCTGAATCCCCGGTCCAGTAAATAGATTTTTCTGATATATATTTTTTTTGCTTTTTCAAACAAATGGATATTTCAATGTGATTAGCCTAAGAGTAAGATCTATCTTTAGAATGAAATCTATTATTTTTAATTGATATGTAATGTTACATTTTTGGTGACTAGAATCATAAATATGTAAGAGTATATATACATGGTTGTTTAATTTTATTTTTAAAGTTTGAATAAATATTTACATGAGCACTGTATCAGAAAACAATAAAAACTCAAATTTAAAAGGTAAGATGATGAATATTTATATAATATATGTAAAGACCACTGATTATAAAAGTGAATATCTATGCAACTGAAAAGGAGTAAAAACAATTATAGTTTTCTAATGCATCTTCTTCTTTTCATTGTCACTTCACAAATAAAAAGTAATGCAAAGAATGAAATGATTTCCTATGGTATAGTATTTATACTTCTTTTTCAGTTTTCTTCACACATACTGTTTATTTGGTCCCTTTTTTCTTCTAGTAAAAAATATATGTTTATCAATTATATTTAACCTGTCAACTAGAGTAACTTTATACAAAGTGTTTTGTGCCATAATGCTTAGTTCAAATTTAAGCATATTTATTAAATTGCTGCTAAAGTGAATTTTGAGTTACAAATACAAAAACTAGTTTGCTACAGTTTGCATATCAATAATAGAGTAGCTGTTCTCAATTGTAAAATGAAGGGATGATTATTGCCTATTAATAAAATACGCTTTAATATATTTTCCTCATATACTCAGTCATGGGATTGTCATTAAGCCTTTTTAAAATTATCATTACACTTTGCTTAAAATTAATGAGGCATTAATAACCAAGATTGATTATTTGTAACAGAAAGTAATATATGTTAACTAAATAATGATTGGACATGATCATTAGCAATGAAAGAATTCATTTGGAATATCTCTATTTTGCTATCACAAAAGATTAAGGACTACATTGAATTATTTTAATAAAAATGTAATATCCTGAAACTTTGAAATTATGAAGTTATGCATAGCTAAACTCATTTAATGAAAATGTTTTTAAAATATCACTTAGTATATATGATGGCATGTAGTAAAAACACAGCTCCAATACGAATTTTGAAGAAATCCCTTAAAAAAACTATTTGGTTACATGGTTGAAATTCAAGAATCTCAACAAGTTGTCCATTTACTTCCCGATGCTTCTATCTTTCCTCTTCACAACTCCAAGATACATTGCAATGACTCCTTCAGGATAATGAGAACCAGTGAGGACCACTTGTCTGAGTTTTCTCCAGGCTTTCCATAAGCTAAACAATGATTTTGTGCTATACTCTGCCAGTATGACCATCTAACCGCCATCTTCCTAAAAGTAGGCCAGAACTGCCTTCCTTGTCTTCACTGTGTCAAATTCATTTAAATTTATCTCTGTGGAATGTCACTATCAAAACTGGAATTCACATTTACATAAAGGAATGAGGAATTCCATAATTTCTGGGTAAGGTATGACTTTTCTCATATATATTTATATCCACACACTTAAATCCAGAGAGAAAAACTGGAATGAATTGGAATTATTTATTTTTGCTTTCTAAATAATAAAGCCATAGGAAATAAAAACAAGTAAAAATGCAACTAAATATAAGTACTGTGGAAATTACTATATTCTAATGCATTTGGTAATATGAATGAATTGTATAGCATTTTTTTGCAAATAAAAAGTATGAAATACTCAACAAAGTCAAAATTAGAAATGTTAATATAAAAGCAATCATACACACCAGTGAAAGAGTGAATGAATTTTTACCTCTGGTGTAACAGCAAAAGGCCCAGTCATAAGGGCAATTGCTTCCAAACTTTTAAGTAATAAATCGTTATATATAGTTTAAGTTATACAAAGCATTTTATCTGCTCTAGATGTAAAATATTCAACTAAATACAGGAATGATTTTTGAAATAATGAACAATTATCAGCAGTACAATGAGAAAATTGTTATACTAGGTAAAAATGCTGAAGACAAATTCTGTAAAACCAGTTTTACAACAGTGTAAGCATCATAAACATAAACTATATGATCTTCAGGGATAAAACATAATTTTGTGTGTTATAAATAGGTATGAAGTTGAAATTAGATAGAATATGCTCAATTAAACCATTAACTATTTTCTACTTCTAATAAATAGGGTATCAGATGCCAGAATCCATTTGTCAACTTTTATAAAATCTCTGTAATTAAGATTATTAAAACCATCAAAGAAAGTAAGATTTTGAGAATGTATTATACTTGATTTTTAATAGTCTCTAGTTATACATAAATTAGTCTTTTAAATTTTTACCAGAAATATGTTTTTCAATTGCAACTCTGAATATTTAATTTTAACTGCTCAGTAAATTTCTCATAAAATACGTTTAAAATATCTTTTCATGATATCAAATATCTACTCATTGTATTCCTGTTTTACTGCACATGTCACATAAACATAGACTACAAATTTTTCTTCTGTGTCTTGGCTATTTTTAAATATTTATTGACAGACATTTTAAATGCTAAATTTTCTTGTAAGGTTAAACATTATTTTCTAGTTCTAAAGTATTTATACTAACTTGGGGTTTACTGTCATAATGAAAGCATTTTACTGCTTAGCTAAAGCCACCTATTTTTGTGTAGTTACTTCAGAACTCAGGATAATTAAAACATCAGTTTTATAAAATCATTTCATTAGCCAATAAAAACAAGTCTTTTTTTACACCCTAGTTTCTATAAGGTGAAAATAAAAACCTAAATAGAATAAAATCATAAAATGAAAAGGAATATATTTTATAAAAGGGACTATGAGTCTCTTATTGGAAACATGTTATAAAGTAATATTTAAAATATATGTGCTCTTTAAAGAAGTGAAAATTATAATTGGCAACTAAAGAAGAAATAATACAATCTATATGGCCTAAATGCAAATCACACAGTTAGTAAAAATAATTATGTTGAAGAAAATTCAAAACCATAAGCCTTGTTCAATTAATTCTGAACTTCAAAAGAATAACAAATTTAAATTTTATGTGAACATTTTAATACTGAGAAAAAAGTATGCTTCATAACATTTAGACTTAATTCCAAAACCTGCAAAAATATGGAAATAAAATTATACTCCTTCAAGCACATAGACAATAGTTCTTTACTCCTTTAGAAACAAAACTATAAAATCAAAGAAGAAAGGATACATGCACAAAATAAGATGTAATCAAAATGTACAATGAAGGCTTAAACTAAATTTTTTGATACAGTTAAAGATACATTGCCAAAAATTCTCTTTACTTAATAATGGCCATTATTCCTGCCATTTTGTGAAGCACTTCTGGACCCCCCCTTTTTATGAATATCCTTGCAAGGTATGATCATGACATGCTGCTATCCAATGCCATCTGAAAAAAAATAGGCTTCTAAAATCATTCTGTGGGCCCTTCACACATTATTCACTGGATGGGGCACCATGAAATTTCTTCTCCAAAGTCAAAATGACCATGCAAGACAAATGTTTTAAATTTAGTCAGGATATTAAGGCAATCACAACAGTGCAACTAAATGAAGTCAAAAGGCAGAAAGAAAGGAGAGAAGAAGAAAAGAAGGAAGTAGGAAGGAGTGAAGAAAAGAAGGAGGGCCTGGAGGAGTGAAGAAAGAGACAAGGAAAATAGACAGGATAAAGGAAAAACAATAAGGTTGAAGCCCAATATCATACAGAAAAGAGAATGAATACCATATGGATAGGCAGCCAGAACACTGAATGCAAGTATCCACTATCATTCTCTTAAATATTTAAATCTCATACTTTACCAAACTGGTGGATTTCTGCCAACTTCCAATTGTTGATTGCAAAACCCTTTCCAGAACCGTGTAAAGCAGTCCTTTTGCACACAGACTTTAAGTGCTATAAAACTGACAACTCCTACAGTAAGTGTGGGTTCCACAATGCTCAGCAGTATCTGTGTAGTTACCTAGCCTTCCTCTTCCTTTGTATGGAATAACTCATGGATGTGTGTTTCATATCATTTCCTGCACGATTAAAATCCCATGTCAGGGATGGCAAACCTTTTAGAGCTTTCAAAGATAACAAACAGCTGGCTGTGGTTGGTGTGACATAGGTTCACCACCGCTGCCCTGTGCCATCAAGAAAGTTATTTTAAAAAATTGCAACTTGTTAAATGTTTCCTTTATGTCATTTCATCATTTTCTTATTGATCTACCCTGTATCTCCCACATGAACTTCTTGCATTCAGATCCTGGAGTCATCGTGTTCTGCAGAAAACTAGATTAAGAAAAACAATGAAAAAATTCAAAATAAAACAAAATAAAAAACAAACAAACAAAACCATAACAAAACCAAACAAAAAAAACCTCAATAGGAAGAGATACTCAGAATAAAGCTATGGAATTGAAAATTTTACCAGAAGGTGGCAACAACGATCTGATTTGATCATGACAAGCCGGTTATGGATAACTCCAAGGATTCAGTAACATGATGACTAAGGTTTCATCATATATGGAAAATTGGAAAGAGTTACAAATGGAAAAGCATGAACTGACTTACACAATCTCTGCGTTTTGGAGATATGAAGGCAATGATAATTTTAAAATACGCTTGTAGGTAGTCACAAATTATATGTGTTCAGGACATGGAATTAAATCAGCTGATTACCAATTTAATTTTTCTACACCAGTATTTCACAGAACCTTCTGAAATTGGCACTTAGGATCTCATTGTGTGAGTAGTTATGATGCATGAAAATGTTATCTGATGTTTAAGCCTAAATTAGGGTTCTGACATGTGGCAATCAGATATTTGAGTACACAGGTTAGAGAACCTTGAATATTGCAAGTTCCTTGAATTCTATGGATGTTCAGATTTGAGATTTCTCAATAAAAGTAGTAACCTCCTTTATCTGAAAACTGCTCAGAGATCACTTTGGATGAATCCCCAAGTATATTATATGATGTTTACCTTTTAAGATATAGGTCCACCAATTCCCATTCACTTTCAACTAGGCCAAAGTGAATAAGCACAACCTCAATCCACTTTATGTTGCTGTGAAAGTACCTAAGTATCTGAGATTAAGTAATTACAAAAAAATGTTATTCACTAATGTTTCTGAAAGGACAAGAGGATGACCCTGCTTAGGATCTGCTTAGTTCTAGTAAGGACTTCTTTATGGATGGCATCAAAATGGCAAAATCACATGCTGAGAGATATTATAAGGAGCTACTGAGACTGCTTATCATAAGCCACTCTGATGGAAACCAATCCAATCCCAGGAGACCTGACCATGTCCCACAGACAGCATTAATCCATTCATGATGACAGAGACTCCACGACCTAATTGGAATCCACTAAACCTCCATTGTTATGTTTCCACTTCATTGGCACAACCACCTTGAAAACTAAGCTTTTAGTCCTGGAACATTAGTAGACAAATGATTTCTAAAATCCCAGTTTTATAATTAAGAAATAATAAAGAATTAATTACCAGAAAGGCTCTTTAGATTTACTGAGATTGCTTTCACTTAAGATTAAATTACTTTCACTTATGGTTAATCTAAAATATTCTTTATTCATTGAATTATCATATATTGTCTTTCACATGTGAAATATGATAATAGTCATAAAACTGAACGATGATGATGGGTTTTGAAGATTCCATATTAGGATTTGACAGAAAATCCAGAAATTGCAATAATGCTCAATTGTAACTGCTTTCAATATGTTTCCACAGTCAAAAAAGAAGAAAGAAAACAATAAAAAAAATCTAAGTCAGTACATAGAGTGTGAAAATTAAAAGAGCTCATGTTTATTATCACTATTCTGTCATTTTAACTTTGAATCTGCTGCAGGGAAAGGAGATAGATACTCTACACATCTGAAGCTTGAATAGTTTCTAAATGTTATGAACCTTTTCTAAAATTGGATGAATTTGATTGCATCAGTGTGTTTCGAATGTCTGTCAATGAGGATATTTCACCTTAACTATTCACACAATTGATGGTAGTATCTATTAAAACATAAATAATAAAAATACTCTAAGTTGAAGCTTTCATCTGTGTTATTAAAATTCAACAGTAATGATTCAGAACTTAGATCAAGAGAATTAAAGAAATATTTTATCAAACACATTTTCTAAAATTTCTGGGGCATTGTGATGGTAATGAAGCATAGTCTAGATTAATTGAATTTAATGTTATTTTAGTTTTTTTACAGTTAATATGCCTCTTATTCTCAGGACCAATCATTTCTACCATTCCACCCTTGGTATGAACTGGTATTAGCCTACAGTTCATAATTGTAGGGATAAAAGGAAGGATAAAGGGAAAGGAAAATCTCCAAGACTTCCTTAATATCACCCAATTTACAGGTAATAGTTTGTAGAAACCTGAAAAACATGATGAGCTGCGTAGTTAGGTAGAAGATCTTCATCTCTGGTCTTCTCCTCCCTTCTCTGCCACATCAACGCTGGGTGTGCAGTTTAGTTAGAGAAAGAAAGGGGAAGCGGAGCTCTGGAGAGAAACCTAGATACCCTCCTTCGACGGCAGAAGGCCGGCCTGCAGCAGGGCACAGCCTGCAGAATGTATGGGTAGAGAAGTGCTAGATATTGCACAAAATCCTCAAGTTTGCATGCTGATGGCTTAATTCCCAAGACCTAGAAGTATATAGCTTTATGCAGAAATGATATGCTATATATATTCTTTATTAAGAAAAGTAAGATGAGTCTTAATTCAGTTTGACTAGTGTCATTATATAAAGACAAATCAGCTCACAGATGAACAGAGGGAAAATACCAGGGGAAGAGAAAGGCAGGGGTCACTGCTATTTCCGTTTGCCAGAGAATGCCAAAACCACCACCCAGAAGCTGGGCGAGACATGTGGACACCGTGTTCTCCAGAGGCCTCAGAAGGAACCAGCCTAGGAACCACCTGATTGCATACTCTTTGCTTGCATAGCAGACAAATTGTGAAAAAATAAATTTCTGTTGTTTAAATCACCCAGTTTTTTTTAAACTTTGTTATAGCAGCCCTGGCAACAAACACAGAGGCTACAATAAGAATAAAAAACATACTTTCTACAATTATGGTCTTGATTATTAGAAGAGATGCCAGGATACCTTAACAGATGATGAAAAGAAATACTATGAAACATTTTTAAAGTTTTATATCAGAAACTAGAGAAGGATCACCTATGAAATGGATAACACCCAAATAATAACAAAAACATTATAAAATTTTACTCAGTATATCCTTTTTATTTTTATTATTATTATTTTTATTTAAAGAGGGGGGAAGCAAAACAGAAAAAAGGGTAGAAACAATACAGAATTTCAAAAAAAATAAACAGTAAGAAATCACTATTTAATACATTACATACTGTCTTCTTGGATATAGTTGTTCCAGTTACAAAATTAAAGGATACAAAGTGGACATTCAAACAGTGAGGCTGCAAACAGTTCTATTCACCAATCCAACAAAAACTTAGTAACATGTTTATCAATCCTACAGACTTAAGGTTACATGCAGTTATCTCTTTTAGAGCACTTTCTTTTCCTCCTCTTGCCTTTTTTTAAATTGTTTTATTTAAAGAAAAACTTTTGAAATGGAAAGAGGGTAGAAACAATACAAAATCTCAAAAACAAAACAAAAAAAATAGTAACCAGTAAAAATCACTAGTTGATAATTATATACTTTCCTCTTAGATGCAGTTTTTCAAGTTACAAAACTAAAGTCCTCAAAGTGGACATCCAAACAGTGAGACTGCAGTCAGTTTTACTCATCATCCAACTAAAACTTTAGCAACATGGTTATTAATTCCACACACTCAAACATACATGCAGGTATATCCTTTAGAATACTCTCTTTTCCTTTTTTTATCTTTATAATAACTATAATTCATTCTCATAAACTACTTAGAAGTTCTACACATGTATAAGTCTCTACACATATACCTAGGCTTTCTGTATTAGAGGGAGAAATAAATCAAAACAAGTCAGCAATACAAATTCCTAGAGAAACACGAAATGAAAAGAACATACAAAAACACAACGTTAGGTGATCTACGGTAGTCACTATAATGTCTCTAGTTATTTTCAATAAAATTGTCTATATCGTCAAATATAATATAAACTTAGCATTGCTTTACATTATTAATAAAATCTAAACATTGGAGACATTATAGGACTTCAAAGGCAGTTAACAATCAAACCAGAATGGGTATCCTATTGAATCCTGTCATCTTCAGTGTAGTTGCCCCTATTTGCAGACTCGACACTCTCAAGCATACCAGATTCAAATAAAATCAGTCAAGATAAAACAGTGATATAACCAATCTTCTCTGTTTTATCTCTGCCATGCTATTTTTCTGTTGTTATTTGTTTACTTTTCTCCTTCATTCCACTGTCTGCCCCTTTCTTTGAGGACTTTCTGCCATTATTCCTGGAACCCTGATGGTTTTCTTCTCTCTCTCTCTAGAATGTCCTTTAGTATTCTTTGCAGGGTTGGATTGATGGTCACAAACTCCCCCAGTTCCTCTTTGTCATGAAAATATCTTGTCTCCCCATTAATTTTGAGAGACAGCTTTGTAGGGTACATCATTCTGGGTTGGAGGTTATTTTCTTTCAGGGCTTGGAATAATTCACTCCAAGCTCTTCTTGATTTGATGGTTTGCATTGAGAAGTCTGCTGTGATTTTGATGAGTTTTCCTTTATAGGTAATCTGTTTCTTTTCTCTGACCGCTTTTAATATTCTGTTTGTGTGGTGGATTTCTGGGATCCTGATTATTATATGTCTGGGTGTAGATCTGTTTGGGTTGTAGCTGGCTGGAGTTCTGTATGCCTCATTTATCTTCACTTCCATTACCTATGTTTGGGAAGTTTTCCTTAATTATTTCTGTGAATAGACTTTTTATTTCATTTGTATTTGTTGCTGCATCTTCCTTCACATATTTTATTCTTAGGTTATAAATCCTCTTGTCATCTTCTAGCCTTCATATTGTTGCTTCCTGGTTCCTTGTTATTTTTAAGAGATCCTTCCTTTCACGATCATACTTTGTAAATCCATCTTCAAGTTTTGAAAGTTTGTCTTTAGTTTCTGTTAAAAGGTTTTGCCAGGTTTTAATGGAGTTTTTAATTTCCTGATATTCTCTTTGGATCTGTTTCATATATTCTAGGTTTTGTTTATATTCTTCATCAAAGGCTTCTCTCCTTTCTCTGGGTTCCTCTATTCTTTCATTTGTGCCTACTTGAGGATTACCCAGGAGTTCTTTTATTAGTCTTCTTATATCTTGCTTTACCTGAGTTAGAATTTCAGATTTAAATTTGACCATGAGGTCATGGATGTATTTCTTTATTTCCGATGAGGCTGTCTCTGACATTACAGGTTTGCTGCTCTCAACCTCCTCTGTATTTACTTCTATTGAACTCCCTTTCCCTGTTTCCACAGTTGGGGACCTTTTACTCTTTCTCTGTCCTGTCATGTTTTTGGCCCCCTTCAGACGGGTGGGTGGTGGAGGTCTCTGGGCCTTTCGTTTTGCTTACAGTTTTTCTGCAGTGCACTTGCTAAGGAAGTACCGCCCCTCAGTCTGCAGTGGATCTGTGAGTTGCAGGCTGAGAGCTGGCTTCTCCCCCTATGCCTGTCAACCAGTTTATGCTTCAACAGGTTTGTGTGTTCCCTGGGGATGCCACTGGCCCAGGAAAGCCTCACCATTGGCCCAGGAAAGCCTCCTCCCTGGCTACTGGGTTTCAACCAGAGGCGTGGCCCAGCCCAAGCAGATCCCACCAATCTGCTTTGGACTAGGAGTCATCAGCAGACCCTGCCTGGGGCCCCAATTCAAGCTGGCCCTGCCCAACTTCCAAATGTCGCCCAGCCAGTCCTCCCAGTTTGGGGATTCCAGTTCCTGTCACTCACCAAAGTTTGCACAGCTCGACAGGCTGTTTCCACTCCCCGTCTCAGGGCCTCCCCCAGCTGAGGGTCTGGAGCTCGTCAACCCCCACTCTCAGCCGGGCCGCGATCTCAGCTCAATCATGAGTCACCTGAATTTAAGACTTGCCAGTACAGCGACTGGGGCTTGCCCAGTTCCAGCCCTCTGTCCATGCTTCTTTTTCTTCCTTCTTTTTATTTTTTTCTTTTTCGTTTTTCTCAGTTTCTTCCTGGGTTGTGAGAATTCCTCCCCTTTTGTTTAGCTTTCTCCATTTTGCCAGATTCCAGCATCTGAGTTGTTCTTATTTTATTTTTTCCTTTAGAGAAGCTCTCTTACAGTGCCGCCACTCAGTCAGCCATCTTGCAATCTCCAGTGTATCCTTTTTAAATTACCAATCACATCTAAATTTGTAGTACATAGTATGCACTATTTGAACAGAAAGTACTAAAAATTAAATAACTTACCATATTTAAATTACTTTTAAAAAACATGGTAATTAGCAATGTTTTCTATCATTACTAGTATTTTTAAATATATTCACAGTCAAAATCAATATTATTAAAATATTTTAAATTTAGATAGCATATAAATGTAATAAATGTATTTTAAAAATCTGGTCATTAGTTTTCAGTAAATGGTTGCTATCATTGTTATGTTTTTTAAATATATTAGTAATCAACATCTGTTTCATTAAAATACAAATTTTAATACTATTTATTAACTATGAATTAACTAAAAATAAAAAATCAGCAAAAACTGAGATAGCTTGGTCATTTGACCAATGGGAAATTAGAAGATTTTTGAGCAATAGATGCTTCATAATATTTTTAGCTTAGTGTGTGCAAAAGCACCTCAAATACTACATTTCCATTGTGTTTCAAAAGGTAATACTGGCTTATCTTTCAAGTTTCATTTTTAGTGAGCTGAATGTATTCCCAATTCTTGTATAACTACAAAATGATAATATAAGTGCTTCAAATATGTTCCTTAAAGGAGGATGGCTTGGAGCACTTGGAATAATATTGTATCTGTATTTCATTTGAAATACATGTGTAATAGTTGCTTTTTAAAATAACATGTAGAATATTTGTTAATTGTTTACTTCATACAAAGTAGAAAAAATTCAAAAACAAAGTAACAAAAATAGTTAAAAATTTATCCTACTTCTTAACAAATAAATATACAGTAATGAAACTGATAAAATCACTATAGGTAACATTAAAACTAAATTAACTATGAGATTATGGTAATAAGAATTAAAATTTTAAAATGGAAAATTAGTCAAAAAAAAACAGTGTAATAGACAATGTATGAATTCTGCACTTATAGCAAGTTGACAATAGATTATGCTAACATTTGTAAGTTTTAATAATCCATACTTAATTTTGACTCCTACCAAAGCAATATGTATTTCACAATATTTTTATTACCTCTCATATTTCATTCTTTAAGTTACAATGAATTTCAATTATTAAATATATAGATTCTAAAAGCTTATTTTTCTAAAATACTTTATTTTTATGTATATTGAATTTTTAGATGGCATATACATAATTATTTGCAATAATACCTACCTATTTTAAAAAATGGATAGTCCCTAACAGGGAATTTTAGATGACTTTTTATGAGTCATTTTCATATTTTATAATAGACATATTCTTCTACATGGAATGCTTATTTTTCTGAAAACATTGTTATCAATGTATTTTTAAATGTTCTAGCTATTAAAATTTTTCAGAGACTTTTTAAAAAATATGACCTCAAATCAGTAGTGACTACTTCATTTTTTTACCTATGGAATTATGTCCATTAAATTGAAAAAGATGAATTCCTACTGCCATTATTATTTACCACAGATGTAGGGATTATAGCAAACATAACATGCATGAAAACAAATAATGGGTGCAATTTAGTAAAAAAAAAATAAACCTTGAGTTATTCACGAACTATATTTTACGCCGTTTGCTTAGAACCTGTACTGTAAAATATGTACACTTGTAAATGGTTGAATTTTACTTGACATTTTAATGATGTTAGGAAGTGAAACCTTTAAGAAATGATTACAAGGATGTGTGCACTGTTACAACATTGTGCAGTTCAACTCACTGCTGTGTGTCTCGCCCTTTCACCTTTGATGATTCAGTGAGGAGGTCAGTACCACACTCTGGTCCCTTGATGGTGGCCTTCCAAGGTTCTAGACCTTGAGAAAATAAGCCTCTATTCATTGTATATATAAATCAGTGTGATATTTTGTTACAGCATCACAAAATGGACTAACATGCGTGCCTTGTATAACCAACCAAATTAGCCGAGCAGATGTTAGCAATCTGTGAAGATATAAAAGCTAAGCCAATACTTGAGACAACCTCATAGAATTTTTGAAAGACTCACAGACAACAATCTCTTTAAGCCTTTTTACTGAATTAAAAAAACAGCATATAGTCCCTAGATAAGAGCTACTGATAGTTCTAAAACACAGGCTGAATCTCTCACAAATGTGTAGGATTAGAAAGAAAACAAGAATCTCTCAAATAACACAAGCCATAGTTTGAGAGATGATATTACAGCATCTGTATTATATTCCATAATATATACAGAATCCTAATAAATAAGAAAACACATTGAAAAGACAAATTTACTTCTTTATAAACATGAATGAGCCCAGACATACTGCAACTTTGGGTTAAGCACATTCTTGTGTGTGTTGGGGGTGGGGTGGGATAGGGTTTGTGTGTGGCAGTTTTTTTTTTTTAACAGTGATTTATAGATTTGTTTTTTACATTTTACTTGTGGTGGTGCATGTTTGCAGTGCATAGTGATTGCATTCATGTAACCACTGTAAAATGTTACAATGAAGAGTTGGTCCATATTTTATAATAGACATTATATGCATAGCATATCTCCATTTTTTTCCTTTTCCCTTGCCATTTTCTTTTCTTTCTTGCCAGTATCAAATTTATTTAGTTTGTAGGTCTTTGTCACATTTATTATCATAGACAAAGATTGACAGCCAGAATGATGGCCCAAAAGCATAGAAAACACATACCAGGGTTGTGCTGGATCAGGGTACACTTTTGGATATATTAGCCATGCCTATGGCTGTACATGTTTGTGATACTTATTTGATTCCAGGCCAGGCTAGAACAGGCCAGCATGTAAATAGTGTTACCAGAATAGCGAGGACAACTAGGTGGGCTCAGGTGAGCGCCCAAGCCAGGAAGCTACACTGCAGCTGGCTGCCCAAGGACCGGGGCCCACATAGTGCACAGGTCCTGCCCCATAGCAGACTGGCCCCCGTTAGCTCTCCTAATGATGTTGTGGTAGGCTCTCTGGCTTGTGTACGCAAGCATCTGCAGATTCAGGCCAAAAGCAGTTCTAATGTATCATCCATGGCAGCTTCTCGACTCTGCATTTCTGACAGGTGCCAGGTGCCCTGTACTCTGGTTCAGCTGAGGACAACAGAGCAACTTCTCATTCTGCTGCTGCCAGACTCTCCAGCCAACATTTACCTATTCCCACTCTCTCCTCAGTGACTGTGGATTTAAACTATGTCAGTGGATAAGAGTTGATAGCAAAGAGGCTTGCATTCTTCTTAGGAAGCTGCCCTTGCATCCAGAAGGCTGACATGAACAAGCCTGTCCATACCTGGTGCTGGCCAGCTATGGGCATGGGACCCCCTGGCATGCTGTCCATTGTCTCCCTCCTCCCCATCTCTTTTATTTTCTGACAGTGAAGAGGTATTAAGACACCATTCTTCGACTTAGTCCTAAGTATTTGATGATTTCAGATCATGTTTATAGTATCTTTTGTGCTAGTGTATAGAAATTTAGTGGAATTTTGTGAGTTGATAATATATCCAGCAATCTTAGAAAATTTAGATGTTAATGTTATTTTTACTTAGGAGTGTGTTTTTAAGTGTACAGTTGTATCTGCTGCTAATAAAGTCATTGGTTTTAGAATGATATTACTGATCATTTTCACAGCAACAGTAAGAGTTTACAGAGATATGTGTTTCCATTCATAGAAAACAATTTATACTCATTCACAAATTCAGTTCTATATATCTATAGTTTCTTTTAATATCTTTGCATCATCAGACAGAATGAAAATATTAGAAGAGGTCAATTACTACTAGTAAGTAACATCTAATTGGAAAGAGTCCTCAATAAATTTCTCATAGTAACTACTAATAAGTAGATAATAGGATAAAGATTGAAAATCACAACTCAGATATTTAAGAGGCTTACCTAGTATCTGAGAAAAGGAACATCTTTTCATCGCAAAATATTTACTTTTAATTGCTAATTTAATTCATTATGTCAACAAAAGCAATCTGCTAACTTTGCCTTTCTTTCTTGGGTTATTTTTGTGTACTTTGAGATTGACACTATGAGGAATCATAGATTTAACATTAAAATATGAAGTTATATTATTTGCTTGGCAAAGGATCATATATCGTGGGCAGAGTTACGGAAGGGAATTCGCCTTTCACAACACTTCCTATTTATACTTTGCTTAGGAGAATTGAGAATGTTATTGAAAAGCAGCCGAATTCACCTCAACAGGCATCAGCTACATAAAGGACCAACCATGCAGGCTGACAAATGAGGTGTAATAATGTTAATTGTGTGTCCAGCTATGTGTCAGTTTGAGAGGATTAGCATTTAATAAATGTAAAGTCAATCAGGGTGATAAAATAAGAAAGCTTTGTAAGACTACAGATTGCCGCTTTGGTTTTCAAAAAGCAAATCTAAATTGAAAAATGTGAAATCCAGATTCTTCAAGTAAATTGCTTCCCAGATTAAAAAAAAAAAAGCGAAAACCAAATTGTGTGCAAGATTGAAAGAAAGTCAAATGTTCCTTCAATGAGTATATGTGTACATGCATTCAACGGAGAATAGATATATACTGAAGACCACATTTTTAAACCCTTATAAATACATGTGTGGCCTTCAAGTCTTATAACCTATTTTATAACCATTCCATTATATTAAATTGTATTCAAAGCAAAAACAATGGTTTGAACAATGAGTCTTTATTGCTAGTCTTTCTTTTCTGAGGTCTGTTCAGCTTTGCTTGTTTGTCCTGCCTCTCAGCATCTGCTTTCCTTTCATTTGAAGTCACTAAAACAGGAATAATTGTGATGAGATGGTGGTGGAACATAGGGCTGACATGAAAAAATAACTTAGCAGGTAAATTATTATCCCTCGCAACACGGCAGCTTCAGCAGAACTATTATGAGACCCTGATAAAACCATGAGGCAGAATGGTTGCATGAATTCAGAAATTGGTATCAACGATTAGCCTAAGCAAGCCCTCCAGTCTCATTTTCCCTCTAGTCAATTTAAAACTCACTAATATGGGAAGTCTCACAGTTAGGAAATACATTATTAATTTCCCACTAGATTTGCTGCTGATAACACCTCTAATATGTGGGTTATGTTAGTAGTTGCCTAGACTATTACCTGAGACCTGATCATTTACTGAGAGACCTAACTTGACTAGAGACTACATAAATGTGACTACATGGGATAAAGGGGTTGGCATCTCTATCCTTATATGATGTCTTCCCTTTTAGTGTCTCAACCCTTGGATTTGAGGATTCAATTCTACTCTCTCTCTCTCTCTCTCTCTCTCTCTCTCTCTCTCTCTCTCATCTAATACTACAGCATAGGATCAATTGGCCTATTTCCCATTGGAACTAGTATGTACATTTTTGCTTTCTTTGTCATCTCATTTCTGTCTCCACCTTTGTACACAAGTCACTAAAATCCAAGTATCTGATTTTTTCAACAATTTCATTGGTCTTAGACCTAAAAAGCTGGGATGTTTTACACAGAGTGATGGTGCCTGATGCAAAAACATTCACCCTCTAGAACAAGTTGATCATGACCATGCAGCAGTCTAAGTGTGTCTTATGAAAAAACATCTTTTTGGAACCATGCCTTGGCCAATGGCATACTGAACTTCAGCCCAACCTAGGAAATAAATGCAGATCTGCTGCTTGTTCTCTAAAGAGAAGATTGTTCATTCCAACAATCACTGACTTTCTTCAGCCAAAATCTCAATTTGGCCAATGGCTTTCTCCCTTGAATCTCACATATATCAGTTTGGAGTGAATTTTGACGATATTGGTTCTGCCTATCCAGGAACAGGGAACATTCTTCTCTTTCCTCATGTCCACTTCAATTGTCTTTTACCAAATACGAAGTTTTCGTTGTAAAGGACTTTCATGTTCTAGTTGAGGTTAATTCCTAGGTAGTTTCTCTTGATGCTTTTGGAAATAGTATTATTTTTCTAATTGCTTTCTCATTGAGTTCATTATTAATCTACATAAATGCCACTTTATCTTCCTATTTGGTTTTGAATTCTGCTAAATTGTTTAAGTTGATTATTAATCCTATGAGGTTTTGTGAAATGTTTTTGGTCTTTTATATAGCATATCATCTGAAAATAATGATAATTTGCGTTCTTCCTTTCCTACAGATATCCTGTTTTTTCTTTCTCTTGCCTGATGGTTCTGGCTAATGTTTTGAGTAATATATTGAGTGCTACTCAAAGTGGTCATAGTAGTATGTTTGGGGTTTCTTGTCTCTTGTTTCTGATTTTGAAGGGAAAGTTTTCAGCTTTTTTTTTTTTCAATTTAATATGATGTGAGCCATAAGTTTGCCATATATATGGTAACTTATATCAAATTAATGTGTGGTTTTTCTATAGCTACTTTCTTTGAAGTTCTTATTATTAAACGGTGTTGGATTTCGTCAAAAGCTTTCTAGGCATCTATTGCTACAATCATGTGATTTTTTTTCCTTGCTACTATTGATGTGGTATATTACATTTATTGATAAACATATGTTGGACCATTCTTGCAACTATAGAATGAAACTTATTTGGTTATGTTAAACAATCTTTTTGGTGTTTTTATTCTATTTGATAGTATCTTACCAAAGGGTTTTGCAGATATATTTATTAAAATGATTAGCCTGTTTTCTTTGTTGGTTGGGTTTTGGTTTAGGAGTCATAGTGATTTGGAGTCATTCCTTTCATTTCAAATTAATCGAATGCTTGAGAAGAATTGATGTTGTAACATTTTCAAAGATTTTGTAGAAGTCCACTGTAAATCTAACAGTTCCTAGACTTTATTTAGTTCACAAGTTTTCTTCTCTATATATTTCATTGCTTTTTTATTGTTCAGCAATTTTTACATCTTCTTGAGTTAGTTTGGTTATTTATGTGAGTCTGGAAATCTATCTACTTCTTCAAGATTTCCCAATTTGCTGAATAAAATTTTTCATTATAGCTACATCTTCTAGATTTTGACAATATCTGTTGTGATTTTCTGTTTTTGTTTCTAATTACATTGATGTCCATCATTCTTTTCTTTCTCTTGGCAAGTTTGGCTAAGGGCTTATCTATTTCATTTATTTTTCAAAGACCCAGATCTTCAGTTTTTTGAGTCTTTGTATTGCTTTTTAATTTCAGCTTTATTGATTTATTCTCTAATTTTATGGTTTCCCTTAATTTTGGTTTGTCTTGGATTATTTCAGAGATCTTAAGGTTGCTCATTAGTTTACTTATTTGCTTAGCTGCTTCTTCTTCTTCTTCTTCTTCTTCTTCTTCTTCTTCTTCTTCTTCTTCTTCTTCTTCTTCTTCTTCTTCTTCTTTTTCTTCTTCTTCTTTTTTGTGGTACCCTGGATTGAACTCATGGCCTCGCACTTGCCAGGCAGGCACTTATGCCACTGAGCTAAATCCCCAGCCCCAGGTTACTTATTTGCACTCACTCTGTTTTCCTAACGTGAGCATTGATTGCAATTAACTTTCTCCTTTTAGGATTGTTTCCATTGTGTCCCACGGTTCCAGTGTATTGTACCAGCATAATCATTAATATATAGAAAATGCTCAGTTTCTTCCCTGATTTCTTAAGTAACCCATTGCTTGGATAGCAATGTTGCATTAAATTTTCAAGTGCTTTTAAATTTTCTGTGGTATCTTTTTTGTTTGATTTCTTTCATTGCACCATGAACTGAGGGTAAACATGAGGTGATTTTGATTATTTCATATGTAAGTAGACTTTGTAGACTACTATGTGATGTATTTTGGAGACAATACCAAATGCTGGGGGAAAGAATGTTTATCCTGTAGTATGAAATACTCCACATGTATCTTTTAGGTTCATATATTCATGGGTGTAATTGAAGTCTGAAATTTTTTCATTGATTTTTTTGTGTAAGTGATATATCTCTTTGCAGAAGTGAAGTATTAATATATCCACAAATATTGTGTTAGTGATTAGATAATATTTTATGTTCAGCTGTGTTTGTTTTATGAAGATAAGTCCTCTATTGTTTGGTATGTACATATTTAAGTGTCATCTTATATTGTTCCCTTAACTAGTATGTAATGATCAATTCTGTATCTTTTGATTAGTTTTTACCCTGAAGTTTACATATTATTTGAAATTAAAATCACTACCCCTGTTTGTTTTCACGGTCCTGGTGCATGAAATTTTTTTCATTCTTTAATTTTTAGTCTATGAATATCTTTTTTGGATTAGGTGGGTTTATTAAATACAGCAGAGCATTAGATTTTGTTTTCTGATCCAGTCTCCTAATTCTTGTCTTGTAACTGACAAGCTGAGGCCATTAACATTAGAGCTATTACTGAGAATATTTGATTAATTATTCTTAATGTGCTTTTCTTCTGTTGGTGATGCTTTTTTTTCCTTTTCTTTTCCTGTCATTTGTTGATGATGTGGTTGTTTATTTATTGATTTTCCTTGGTGTTTTCTTTCCACCTTGGATTTGCCTTTATTGGTTTCATCTTTTCCGTCTAGCTTATTCTTATTTCCTGGAGTGCAGATTTAATATTCATAATCTTTTCCATTGTTCTCTTTCTCAATATTTTATGGGAATTTTTGTTTGTGTATGTTTGTTTTGGTGTTTTGGTATCAAATTTAGGATCTCGCCCATGTCAGGCACGCACTCTTGCAGCTGAACTACATTGTGGCCCCTTTTGGTGAGAATTTTACTTGGCATGTTAATCTGGGTTAGAAATTCCTTTTATGGTTTGAAATGCTTCAAGTTCTTCTGGCCTTTAAGGCTTGCTTTGAGAAGCATTCTCTAAGTTGAATGGATTTTTTCTTATCTGTGCTTTTTTTGTTTCTGACTGCTCTTAAAATTCTTGTTTTTTGTTTTGTTTTGTTTTGTTTTGTTTTGTGTTGATATCTGACAGTTTAACCAAGATATGTCTTAGTTGGGTTCTTTTCTAATCCTACTGGTTTGATGTTCCAGTAGCCTCACTTACTTGTATTTTGAGCTCTTTTCTCATATTTGAGACACTTTCTTTTAAGATTTTGTAAACAAGGTAGGAAATCTCTCTGTGCTGTCTTCTAATTTTGCTCTAATCCGATTAATATTAACTTGGTCTTATAGTGTCATTTAGCAGCTGATGAACTATTTTTTCCATCTGTGTCTTTTCTGAGAATTATACATAATTAAACATTTTGTCCTCAATTTCAAATATTCTATCTTACACTGGTTACTTCTATAACTTATGAGACTATACTTTTTAAAATTTCTGTGTGATAACATTTTGTGGATCCTGTTTCTAATTCATGTTTTGAATCATTTTGGTTAACTCTTCCAATTTTGGTTTCATCCCTATCTGCGTTTTGATTGATAATTTCATAAAATGTTGGATGATGTCCTCTTTGAAGTTGCAAGTTTCTTCTTGTCTTCTTTAAACATTTGGTACAGCCGTGACACCTGGAGTTTGCCATCCTCTCAATTGGTGTCCTCTAGATCTGCCTTGGGAAAGTTGGAAGACCTTGGAGGCCTTTTGATGTCTTCTTTGCCCATGTTTCTGCTCATGCTTATATATATATATTTTTTTTATTTTGTGCTAGGAATTTTGATCTAGTAGAGTGAGGAAAAGCTGTAGTTGATATGAGGATCATTTTACTTACATTGTCTTTTATTACATTCGTTGCTTTATGTGTCTGCAGATAGTGTTCAATCTTTATTTAATTTGGTTAAATATGGTTTGGGCCTTGATAGTGGGTTTTGATGAAGAAATTAATACTAGTTATAATCACACCATCAAATCAAGTCATGTGTAATTTTTATGTATTATTCCTTGCATTTTATATATATGTGTGTGTGTGTGTGTGTTTACTTCATGTATTTTTTAAGTTACATGATATCATTATTAGTGTCAAAGATATGGAGGGATATGGGAAAAGGGAAAAGTTGGAGGATTAGGAGAAAGTGGCATATATGTCAGTAAAGAGAGTAAATTAGATAAATGATCAGAAGTAAAATATTGGATATGTTGCCAGGTTCTTCCAGAGGTCTCATAGTGTGATGCAGGATCAGTGTTGATTGTTTTCAGAAGAAACTTGTAGGGAGGCTATAAGGAGGGGGCAGGAGACATAATTTGGTGTTGAGTCTAACTAGCTACACAGTCTCAGAACCTGCAGATATGTTCATGTATCTATAAGACAGAGAGGAAGCTATGGAAGATGAAGGGCTAGGTAATATGAAGAAGAGAAACAGAGAGGCCAAAAACAATGTGGGAGAAGAGGGAGGTGATGAAATAAGAGCAGAATATGAGAAAGATTTTTAATAGGTATATATGAAGTAGGACAAGCCAATAAGTAGAAAGTAAACCAGTAGTATTGCTTAAATACTAGAAGTGGATGAAGAGATCGGGAGAGGAAAGGAAAAATGAGAGCAAACTACTGAACAAATGCAATAAGAAAAAAAGAAAGAAAGCAAAGTAACTACAAAGATCTACTGGAGACCCAGTTGAAACATTCCAGCAAGGGTTTGCTCATGCAATTCCCATGCATCGGCTGTTTTGTGTATTCTGTGTCCACACAATTCCCTTGCTGTCTTGGTTGTGTTTTACTTGCATGGAATAATGTGAATTTTCCTTTTTTAATTTGTTCCTTTTTAGTCAGTAAGCATCATTAGTCAGTAAGCATCATTCTTTTTATATTGCCTATGTAGGGTTGGGAAAATGCATTTTATTTTTCACCTACAACTACTGAGATAAACTATCAATTACATTAATATAAAAAAATAGGTATCCTTTTTGAACTCTCATTAGACAAATCTGCTCTGATAAAGCAAATGCTTAAATCTCCACTGGCTAGAGGGTATAACATATTCATTAGTAGACTGTAACATAGATGCAAAGATATGTACCAGCTTTGACATAAAAATTTACAGACTTTGATTCAAAATTAATAGAAAATTTCATGCTTACCTTTTATTAAAACAAGTTAGAAATAACAAATTTTATGCCATCAAAAATATTTCTAAAGTTCATTATGAGAAATGAGTTTTATGCATTTAGTCATAAATCATATATATATACGTATATATGCATATATATACATATATATATGAATTTCAAGTGGAATATAAATGCTTAGAAATTTCCATTATTTGATGATAATATGTGATATTCTGGGAATTCAAATTAACATAATAATGGAAAATATATTTGACAAGAAGAAACTTAAGTAACTACTTTTGGATGCAAGAGTAAATTCAGTTAAATTAATAAATTAATACATAATTTTGATTATAAAATGTTTTCCACTGTGAACATTTGGAAATATTACAATTTCCCTAAAAGGACTTAATAACAGTAGAAATTTGTATCTTATGGTGTTTCTGATTTACATTTCATTATGATTAATGATGTTCAGTTCTTACATGCTTTTATTATAAAAATGTAGATTATTTGAAGAGATAAATATCAAACCTTTTTAAGCGTTTTAAACTTTTTTGATTTGTCTTTTTATTATTTTTCTGTAATGCCATTCTAGATTATAGTTATAGTCAAATGTATGTTTTACAAATATTTTCTCAAAATTTGTGGGCTGTGTTTTACTTTAAATGTGCTCTTGGTAGAATAAGTATTTTTAATAGAGTACAATTTATCAATTTTTTCTGTTTTTATTTGTGCTTTGTGGGTCATGATAATTATCTAATGCAAAGTGATGAATCATTGTATTTTTTGTGTTATATATCTTTGGTCATTGCTTTTGTGGACTACTATATTTCAAATAAATATTTGTTTAGTATGAGAGTTAGACACTCAATTTCATTAAGTTCCACATGAATATCTGGTGTTATAACAGCCACTGGTCAAAAAGATTATTTGTTCTCAATGTAATTCTCTCAGCACTCTTGTAAAAATTAAATTTGTAATTAATGTATAAGTTTTTTTGGACTACTAGACTCAAAGATCTTATGTCTACTCCTGTGAAAATATCAGCATCTTAGTTACTATAGCTTTATCATAAGTTTATAATTTAAAAAGTTTGATTCCAGGAAATTTGTCTTTCTCAAGGATAGGTGGACTTTGTATTCTTTAGATTTCTACATACATTTTAAGAATAGCATCTCTTTCTGACGATATTTTGGCATCAGTTGCATTGCATTTATGGATAATTCTTAGTATTATTTTAAAGCAATCTTAATTCTTCCAATACAAAAATAGAGAATGTTTGTTCATTTATTTAAATGTTCTATACTTTCAGCAATGATGTCAAATTTTCAGTGTATAACTTCACAGTTTTGTTCACAATTACGCTGTTCATTTCATCATATTTAAATTGAGTTGTTTTCTTACTTTCTCTGAATTTTAGTTGCTGAAGTATAACTTGTTTTATGCAAAGATTTTTCTTTCATTCTGCATTTAGTTTTTGTACTACTTATTGATTACTAAATTATTTATGACTTTTGCTCTATAGAATGCCACTTTCTTTTTTCTTTTTTTATTTGAAGAGAAAAAAACCAAAGAAAAAGGATAGAAATATTACAGAATCTCAAAAAATATAAACAGTAAGAAATCATTAGTTGATAAATTACACATTGTTCTTTTAGAAATATTCATTCAAGTTACAAAATTAAAGCACACAAAGTAGACACTCAAGCAGTGAGAGTGAAAACAGATCTGTTCAAAAATCCAATAAGAACTTAGAAATATGGTTATCAATCCTACACACTTAAATATACTTGCAGTTATGTCTTTTATAGCACTTCCTATTTCCTCTTTGTTACAATGACAATTATACATTTTTAAAATTTTATTTAAAGAAAAGAAAAAAAGCAAAACAGAAAAAAGGGTATCAACAATTCAGAATTCTAAAAAAAAAGAAAGAAAAAGAAAGAAAAAAGGAAAAAGAGAAAAAATCCATTAAGAAATCACTAGTTTATAAATTACATATTGTCATCTTGGATGTAGCTGTTCAAGTTACAAAGTTAAAGGATACATAGTAGACATTTAAACAGTGAGACTGCAAATAGTTGTGCTCAAAGATCCAACAAAGATTCAGCAATATGGTCATCTGTTTTACACACTCAAACATACAAGCAGTTATATACCTTAGAGCACTTTCTTTTCCTCTCTTTTTTACAATAGCAATTACACATTTTGGTTTTATTACACTTATAGTTCTTATTTACTTTTTACACTAGATACAGTATGACATTTATAAATATGGTTCTTACTTATTTCACTGATGAGGAGAGTCTCAGGTTGTCCCCATTTACCTATGAAGGCCTCAAGATCATCCTTTTTTATAGCTAAGTAATATTCCATTGTATAAAAATGGCATATCTTTTTCATCCACTCTGCAGTAGATGGGCATCTTGGTTGTTTCCAAGATTTACCTATTAAACATTGTGCCTCTATGAACATGGGTGCACATATATCACTGAGATATGAACTTTTCAGTTTTTCTGGGAAAATATCCAGGAGGGAAATAGCTGGATTGAATGGAACTTCCAATCCTAGTCTTCTGAGAATTCTCCATATGGATTTCCATAATGATTGCACCAGTCTACATTCCCACCAAGAGTGGAGCAGTGTTCTCTTTTCCCACAGCCATGCCAACATTTGTTATCAGTTGATTTCTTGATGGCCGCTATTCTTTCCAGAAAGAGTTGAAACCTCAATGTTGTTTTAATTTTCATTTCTCAAGTGACCAGTGATGGTGAACATTTCTTCATGTATTTATTTGCCATTTGTATATCTTCCTCTGAGAACTGTGTGTTCATCTCAGATGCCCATTTTTGGAGAGGGTCTTTGAATTTGGGGGGTTGGATGTTTTTCAATTCTTTATATGTTCTGGATATAAATCCTTTGAGAGACTGCTGGTTAAAATTCTTTCCCACTCTGTGGGTTTTCTTTCCTCATTCTATTGGTGATTTCCTTTGAAGCACAGAAATATTTCAATAATATAAGATCCCAATCGTTGATTCTTTGAAGTGTTCCCGTACAGTTTGCATTTTGTTCATGAATTCTCTGCCTACCCCTATGTCTCCAAGACTTCTACCTACCTTTTCTGCCAGTAGATTTAGTGTTTCTGTTTTAATATTTATGTCTTTGATGCATTTAGACTTTAGTTTTGTGCATGGTGATAGGCTTGGATCTAGTTTCAATCTTCGTCATGTTGAGAGCCAATTTTTCCAACACCATTTAATAAAGAGACTATCTGTCTTCCAGTGGACATATTTAGCCCCTTTGTCAAATATCAGGTGGCTGAGTGTCTTTGTAGTTGTGCTTGCATCTTCTAATCTGTTGCATTGATCCTCAGGTCTATTTCTTTGCTAGTATCATGCTGATTTTATCACTGTGGCTTTATAGTACTGGTTCAAGTCAGAAATTGAGTTGCCTCCTGCCTTGCTTTTGTTGCCCAGAATTGCCTTTGCTGTTCTAGGTTTCTTCTGTTTCCAAATGAATTTTAGGAGTGTTATCTCTAGATCTGTGAGGTATGTCAATGGTATTTTGATTGGGATTGCATTAAATCTTTATAACAGTTTGGGGAGTATGGTCATTTTCACAATGTTGGTTCTTTCTAACCAACAGCAAGGAATATCCTTCCATGTTCCAGTATCCTCTTCAATCTCCTTTTTCAGCATATAGGTCTTTTACATTTTTAGTTAGGTTGATTCCTAAATATTTCATTTTTTAGATGTTATTGTAAAAGGTGATTTTCCATAATTTGTCTCTCAGTGAGATTTTTATTTGTGTATAGGAATGCTATTGAGTTTTGAGCATTGAATTTGTATCCAGCTACACTGCTGAACTTGTTTATTACCTCTAGCAGTCTTTTAATGGAGTTTTTTGGGTCTTCTATATAGAGTATCATGTCATCTGCAAATAGTGATAATTTAACATCTTCCTTTCCTATCTTTATTCCTTTTATTTCTCTCTCTTGTCTGATTGCCCTGGCTAGTCTTACCAGAACTATATTGAAAAGGAGTGGTGATAGTGGATATCCTTGTCTTGTTCCTGATTTTAATGTGAAAGCTTTCAGTGTTTGTCCATTTAGTATAATGTTGGCTGTTGGTTTGTCATAGATGGCCTTTATAAGGTTGAGGTAGATGCCATGTATTCTGAGTTTCTGAAGGTTTTTTATCATGAACATGTGTTGGACTTTGTGAAAAGCTTTTTCTGCATCTATTGAGATGACCATGTGGTTTTTGTTTGTGGCTTTTTTGATGTGGTGTATTACATTTACTGATTTGCGTATGTTAAACCATCCTTGCATTCCAGGAATGAACCCCACTTGGTCATGATGTATAATCTTCTTGATGATTTGCTGAATTCTATTTGCCAGTATTTTATTGAGAATCTTTGCATCAATGTTCATTAGTGAGATTGGGCTATAGTTCTCTTTTTTGGTTGGATATTTCTCTGGTTTTGGTATCAGAGTAATACTTGCCTCCAGAAATGATTTAGGGAGGATTGCTTTTTTCTCAATTTCATTGAAGTGTTTAAGGAGTATTGGCCAAATGCCACTTTCAATGAGATGTAATTTTATTCTTTTCTTTCCACTGATTTTCTTTTTCTTTCTTTCTTTTCTTTTTTTTTTTTTTTACACCGGGTATCAAACTTGCAACTATGTGCTTGCAAGGCAGGTGTTTATGCTGCTGTGCTAAATTCCTAGCTTTTTCACTGATTTTTAATATTTTTGCCACTTTGATTGTTCAGTGGTTTTTAATGGAAAATGCTAATAGATTACATAGGTTTGTATTAGTTATTACCCATTAGTGTACATTGTTTTTACATGAATTGAAGATTGTTTTTAGTTTTGTAATATTTAGCCCTTCTGTGCCTGCAATAAAGGCTTGTTTTCTTTCTTTCTCCATTTTCTCTCCTTTTGTCTCTCTCTTTTGTTGGAGGACCAAACAGTATGTACTGTTTTTTCTGTAAAACTTTATGTTAGCAGAAGTGATTCAGAATGACACTCTTAACTCAAAACATAAGACTGTTTAGAACCTCTCTTTCACTCTACCATGGTGATTTGCAAAGGTTTGATATAGTGGTTTCTTCAGAAGCCTTTATTTCTTAAAGAAAAAAATTAGAAAAGAAGCACCTTACAGAATAATGAAAAACTTATCCTGTAAGGAATACTTTTTCTTAAAATCTTTTAAGAGTTTAGATATCTTTTTTATTTATTTATTTATTTATTTATTTATTTATTGTACCAGGAATCAAACTCATGACCTCATACTTACTGAGGCAGGCACTGTGACACTGAGCTATATCCCCGACCCATTTCAAATTTTATTTTTTCTTAACCCTAAGAGTTGTGCAGCTCCCTTAACAAGAAAAATTGTATTATGATTTTACTTTAAAACCCTTAGGCTTAGTTCTGTTATTAAAGTTATACTAATCTCACACTTTAATCATGGACATTTTTCTTTTTTACTGAGACAACTTGTAATATAGAGCCAATATTACTTTCACTTTTAATGTAATTTGCTTGTAAATTCTTAGGTAAATTTCTGAGTGTTGATAAAGTTTGCTTCATGTCTTAGGCTTAGTTTCTCTTTTTAGTTGTGTCAAAATTATATTTTTAAATTGTCAGTTTTCTTCTCAGTTTTTAGAACTGATGGCAAATTTGAAGTGCTACCTAAGTAATTATTTTGTATTTCTCTAATTACGTAAACTTAATTCTTTCTGTTTTTCATTGGCAACTTCTGTTGTTTCTCATTAGACAGATATCTAAAGAACTTGCTGCTTTTTAAAGCACATGTTTTGTTATATTAATTGTATTTTTCTATTTTAATCTTGGATTTTAGTGTAGAAGTCTTTTAGTATATCTACTTCTTTGGTGATTGTTATTTTTATCCTCAGAAATACTTAATGCAATAAATTTATTAATGATTTTTAACACAAAATTAGATATGTATTGTTATTCTGTTGTAGGGAATTATATTTTATAGAAATCTTTACTATACTTCTTTTATAACTAGTTGTTTTTTATTTATTTTTTTTGTACTGGGAATGGAACTCATGACCTTGTGCTTGCCAGGCAGGCACTTACACCACTAAGCTAAATCTCTGGTCCTATAATCAGTTATTTTAAAACACTGATATTAAAGATAATATTTAGCTATAATATTTTCCTGGTTAATTCTCTCATATTAGTAATTACTTCTTAGGAGAATTTAAGTAGTGAATCATAACAGAGTTGTACACCACCATCTATTTACATTTATGGATGAAAAGAGCCACTGCCAGAAAAGAGTGATAGTATTTTAGTTTGTATACTTCCTATTGCTTCTCAGCCTTTTGGCTGAGATCAAGGGTATACTTCCTATCAATAGTCTGGAAAAAACAAAGTTCAGCTAATGACAATATTCTTTTAACTGTGGCCCAAAAAACCATAGAAATTTCTCATTTTAATAATTAGATTTTGGAGTATGCTTTTACATATGCATATTTATGATACTCAGATACCTAATAGTACAATAGTCTCTTTTCCTCACTACTCTTTTCCTTTTGATTATTGCCATAACAAATTCAAAAGGCCTTGTTTCTCTTCAATTCCAGTCAAAAAATGTAAAGAATAGAGTTTATAGCAGAAAATAAAACTCAAGAATAAACAAGACGTAAATAAGGGATTGTTGAGAAATGTGTACTATATTATTTAAAAAGAAATCCTTTAAGTTGGGAAAGTTAAATCTATACCTGTTAAAACTTTGCATTTTATTTTAAAAATTAGTTTTAATTGTCAATGGAGAATTTTAAACTCAAATTACAGTACTTAATCAAAAGTATTACTATACTTAATTATAAGAAAGTGATTTTAGTTTTAGTTATTAGTATCATTAGGTAGAACAGAGTTCCAACATTTGAATTCTGATGTATTTCGGTTGGTTGCTTTGCCAATCTGGTGGTATTACACTTTTGTTATTATTAAGACAACTTTCTACAGATGGTTCTCAAAGAAAGCAGAATGAGATACAGGAAGTCTAAAATGTATTACTACAGGGACATGTCTTCAGTGACACAGTCTTCCTAGAAAGATTATTGAAACTAGAGATTGGCGAAAAACCCAGTTATCTATTGTTTATTTTTAATTATATTTCAAATTCCATTTTATTAATTGTAGCATATGTTAAAAAGTTGTGAGTCCTTTACTATCTATTGGTATATTGTGGCTACTAACTACATGCAGGTTCAGATGCAACTTACACAATTTGTAAATGGTTTTCTTTATGGTCCAGGAGATCTAAGAAAATATTGTGTCATACGTGATTTAAACTGTTAAAAAAGATTCATATATTTTCTCTATAATTTATGTCAGAGTAGTTAAACAATTTATCAGTAATTTTTGTCATGTACAGGAATGTAAATATACTATTACAGATTTATCCAGAACTATAGAAAGTACTTAAAACATACCTTGTATTTGTTATCAGGTCATAAGATTTTATTAGCAAAAGGCTTTTATGATTAAAATATGCTTAAAATTTATTTTTCTTGATTATAAAATGAATATATTGTGCATTATAGCAATTCAACTATAAAATTGTAAAACAAGACTATGTAATGCCTTTATAGAATTATTTAATGCCTCTGATTAATTTTATGCTAACATGATTTTTATCTCTATTACATATATGATGTTATATGTAAAAACATTTAATAATGACAATATATTAGAACTAAGTATCCTTTTATGATAATATTTTTATGGATATATAAAATTCCTTCAATAATTTTTTTTTAATTTAAAAGCTTCTTATGTCAAAATCTTAATTTACTTTTAATTTGTAAATGACAACTTTCTCCCTGATCTTAATACAGATCTTTCATAATGTATGACAATAAATTTCTTGACTTGGAATTATTTATGTTGTTTATATACTTGGCTGAATTTTCCTGTATAGTTTCTTGGTAGATATAAACTAAAATAAAATAACTTTCATTAAATATTGTATTTTAATAAGCAGATAATTTTATAAAGATAATTTATTTTGCTTTCATTTTGTTTAATAGAGAGCCTCGTGCATGGATTAATACTAAAAATAAACCCTAAAAACTAGATATTATAATTTTGTTAGGATTTTTCCTAACTTTTTATTTTCAAGAGTGTTTTAAATAAATTTTGTTTTTATTATAATCCGGAAATTATCCTTGCAGAAATTTTTTATCTGTCATTTTAATTCAATCTGGAAATTATATATATATATATATATATATATATATATATATATATGCTATTCTCATTGCCATTAAACATTCTCACAAAATTTTTTCAGAATGGGGATCTTATATTGTTAAGTATATGTATGGAGTAAAATTGTGTTACTGAAATTCCTAAAATATGCAAAATTTGAGATTTATCTGAGCAAATGTTAGAACAAAAAATAGAACTATGCAGAAAATAGTGATTTACTTTAATGCAATTTTGAAAAATTATTATATTAACTATTACCACTGGTTGAAATTGTGATGAATTAAACCAATTTAAGGTTTCTCAAATGTATAAGGTACTCTTTATGATAGAAGAATTTTTATAACATTGGCAAGTCTTTGTCGACATTGATTTATTGTGTGCAGTTTGTGATTAATCTACCACATTATTTTAATTATTTTCTTCATTAAAATTATTTCTGCATAATGATTTTAGTCATTCACCACAAGACAATGGCAGGAAAGGATGTATGACTTACTTAACAGTATTCCGAGATGAAATACAAAGTGTGTAGCAATCAAGAGACACTGTGCTATGGACACTTCTGAGATTCCTTATCAAATAAAAGCAGGATCTTTGGGGCAAAGTGATACTATAAAAACACAGGTAGTTTCTGACAAGAAACTACCTTTATGACATTAAGTGATATTCCAGCCAAGCTATGGAGAGTAACAAATCAGAGAACAGGAATAACGACCATTATGCAGGAAGCATCAGGGTGCTGATGTGGAAACACTTCATTAGCTCACCTATTGAAGCAGTATCGTTTTGCTTTTGCTGAAAAACTAGGACAGAAGCAGGCAGGATAGTTATAAAGCAGAAGATAAAAAATATAATCGATGCCTATGCTTTTAATCTCTTCAAGGGATCTGAATATTGTCGTGGTTTTCTTTCAAGAATGAAGCTCCATGTATGCCCTGAGGAAGTTCAGCATTTTCGGTTCTTACTGAGGTTTCACAAGTCCCAAAGACCTTGGGCTGCTGACGCTGCTGATGCGATTTACTTCCGTGTGTAGTCTACCACAGCAGACAAGAAAGAGCTTTGAGAAATGGATAGACTTCACACCCAAATCTGAATGACTATTTCATACAGAGAGAAGCACACACACACACACACAGGAACACACACATACCCAGAATCACATACCCATGTATCTTACATCATTTTTTCTTGAACAACTTGATTTTCTTTGTCATATTCCTGTATATTGTGCTTACAATAAATATACATTACTCAAGTGTAGTGTTTTTTGTAAAAACATTTATTATATTAAAGTTTGTGTGTTTCAGATTTTTAAATTTTTATCCTGTCTGAATATAAAATATATACATCTCTCTCTATTACTTTAGATTGTATATTTTCTTCTGACTCTATGAAATATACACATACATAATAGTATAATTCCAATGAAATTCTATAAAACTTTATTTCATCAATTAGTTTTAATTTTTTCTTTTATGTTAGCTATATTTTATATTTTTCTTCATAATTTGTGTTAGATTTTGCAGTAGGTTTTAAATACAACATTTATTTATTTTATAAACTTTTTATACTATTTAAACGTAAGATAAAGTCATGGATATTCTTCAGCTTATAGCTTTTGATTATTTTGAATTCCATTTTAGAGAAAACTGAAAATTTGCACTTGAAATGCAATCCCCTTGATCTCCTTTATCTACAAATTCACCTTCCAGATTGTCTGCTGTAATATCCTGCTTTGGTTCCCTCCTCCTGGCACCCTTGCCATCTCACCACTCTTTGATCAGGTCATGGATTTTCCTACATCAAGACTGGTATCCTATAACCCCTTACCTGGAATATACCTTTGTTGATAATATGGCCTGCTGACTGTCTCTAGGCCATTACTAAGACATTGCATTATCAAAGAGGCCTTGTACTCTAGATAGAAATACTGTCCCAAAATAATGCTTTGATGCCCAGGTGGTATGTGTAAGTTGGAAACTTGGGTTCTAGATGGAACTCAGGTAGACCGTGGGTATTAATATAGAGAGATTAGCTGGGCATCGTGACATATAGTTGCCATCCAAGCAATTCTGGAGGCTGAAATAGGAGTATAACAGGTTTGAACCATTTTAGTGAGAGTCCATCTCTAAAATAAAATTTTAAAAAACTGGGAATACATACTAGTGGTGGAGTGCTTGCTAAGCATGCCTAAGTTTCTGGGTTCAATCTTCAGTGCTACACCAGCAACAACAACAACAAAGAAAGTGAAATTATTGTGTCTTGTTGGAGTGAAACCAATGTAATCATAAGTCTCAATGCAATCATAAGTTTAAACTGGTAGAGAAAGGTGGGGAAGTTTCAGAGTGATGCAAAGCAAGAGTTCCATAAACCCTCGTAGCATTCCTGTAACTTGCTTTCAACAATTCCCTAACAACACTTAATCAATTTATAGACTTGCTCAGCTTCCACTCATAAATCTGCAATTAGTCTATTACTTTTTGTGTGCAGGATTGCCTTTAGCTCAGTTTACAGTCATACTAACCATGTGTATCCTTTAAAAATAGTTATTTAGCTTCTCCTGACTGATAGGTATGGAAACAAAACAGATAAGTAAGCATATATACTAGTAAAAGAATACGCAAAATTGCTGCATGCTGTAGATACATTAAAAGACATTAAAATAAGAGGCTGGTAACAATGAAAAGAGGAAGAATTAGCGTTGCTGAGATTGTGTGGTACAGGAAGGCGTCTCTACAACACTCCCATTTGAGGTGAGGTCTCAGTAGCTGGTAGATAGCTATGAAGAATCCTAAGGAAAGGCATTCCAGCACCCAGAGCTGGCATAAGTGCCCCTATTTGCCGCAGGCATGGGATGCTGGAAAAACAGGGGGAGGGGCACTGCAGAGGGATCATAATAAAGAGGGAAGAAAATAAAAGGGGTAGAACTGAAGAGGTAGGAGGGATCAGGTCGCCAAACTGGTATAAGGAATTTTAATTGTGTTTTCACTAAAGGAGGAGCCCCTGGAAGATTGTGAGAAGCACATGACTTGCTCTGTTGTATTTCAGCATACTGTTACTTTTGAATGAATAAGTGTAAGAACAAAGGAAGTAGAAAAATCTACTAATGATTGTAATATGCATGGAAAAGGGTCATGTGAAGGAATGGTGAGACAGCAGAGATAACACAGTATTTGTGCAGAAAGGAATCAATCAGAAATCTGACAAAACTAGAACATCCGGACCCTCATTTACATGAACATCTTCTGAAGCCATTTAAATCATTTTGTAGTCAAAGTTTAACAATATTTGTCTTAATAAAATATGGTCCATAATTGAATAATACTCAGATTTCACAAATCTTGATTTAAATTCTCTGGCACATAATAACAGACAAATCTACTACTAAATGTCCGCATAAATTGTTAGCTATCAGTGCAAAACTTTTAATCTAGAAACATTTCTGGATGAAAGAAAAGGTCCTGTATGTTGCAGAGCTCAACCTTCCATAGGTGCCCAAGGCACCTAGTTTCAAAGTCAGTGAAGTTTCAATTTCCTAGGTTACACTTCCCAAAAAGGCTCTACTTAAAATGAGCTTATTGGCCAGGGAATTCAGTTCAGCAGTGCAGAGCATGCCTGGCAAATGTGAGGTCTTGAGTTCCAATTCTAGTATGGAAAAAAAAGTATGCTTTTCTGAAATATTTCTTGTTCAATTCTTTTACTAACTATTTCTGAAAGAAGCCATTCAGAATTGACCTAACAATTTTAACCAAGGAGTAGTTTTATGTTGTATCAAAAAGCACTGATTACCACGTAGAAGCACATTTGTATCTATCGCCAGATCCATCTGGGTGTTAGTCTCCATTATTTGGGGAGTGAAACATCCACATGTTTTCCAACATATAATCATCCAAACTCTAAACAACTAGTCATACTCTTTTAAGTGTCTTAATATGCCTTTTTAACATAGTAGAAATACCAGTGACCTTGTGCTCAACTTTTCTCTATATACTAAAATTGTTCTGTATATCCAAAAAATTACAATTTTAAAATAATGGATTAGATGAGTCCTACTTTCATAATTTGTAGAACAGATACAGATAAAGAAAAATCAGATTGATTATTGGAAACAATGTCTTCTTACCCTATAATTCCACCTTTTATTTATATTAAAAGCAGCACATACTGATATAAAGAATATTACAAATGAAAGGGTCTGTCTTCTTGTACCAGTCTTCACTCCTATACCCAAATCCCAGACTCCCTGAAAAAAATTTTGCTACATATACCTCCGATCACACACACAGGCATGCACTTGTGTGTTCCTGAGCATGCACACACTTGCTGTGTATAGTGCATTTCATTTACCAAAACAAGATCAATCAATAAAGTTGTCTGTGTGTTTCCTGCTCAGCATATAGAATATATATAATTATTATTACATATTTTTCTCTTTTCCTGATAACTATATGGTATTTTGTTACAAGTTTCATAGTTAATATGAACATTAAATCAATGTAGATAGTGAAGCTTCCTTTACCTCTTTCTACATCTCCACACTATTAACACAAAACCTTTGTGTTTATACTCAAAACATTTCTGAGACTATTTGAGGGTTATATTTGTTAGAAGAGGACATTTAAGACAAAGACTATTCACATTTTATATTTCAATGACTACTGAATAACTAGCTCTCTAAAATTACTATACTACTTCACTTTGCCTTGAAATGTATTCGACAATAGCATTTTTTTACACAATTTCCAAGTTACTAAAAAAAGTCCATTTTTGCTCACCCCACAGTTACAAGTTACTTAGTTTTATTAACATTTTCTCACGAATTTTCTCTACTTATTTCTACTTCAGGATCTAATTTTTTTATATTTTCTTGAAAATATAAAACTTCTTATATATATAATCAAATAAAGACAGAAGTGCATCTTTGCACTGTATTAATACCATGGGAATTTTCCTAGCCAAGCAACTTGACAACCCACCTTAATTGTCAGGGCTATTTGGAGCTGTAATTGCTAAAATAAGTGTATATTTGAACATTTTCATTAGTACATGTTTGTATTACACTATTACATGCTTTGTGAGGAGTTGATATGTATACACAGAACATCTTGATTCTTTTTCTTCTCCCTCTCCCCTTTCCTCTGTCCCACTCTCTGTCTCTTGATCTCCTTCCAAACTGAGAAAGATATCTATTCCTGCCTATTATCTATCTTTTATTTTGCTTTTATTTATATTTTGGTTTCTCATATAAGACAATCTATCTGACATTTAAACTTGTTTATTTCACTTAATATTATGGTCTCAAGGTAGCCATTTTGCTACAGATGACCCAAGTTTGTTCTTTTATGGAAGAAGAGTACTCCACATGTGTAAATACCACATTTTTTTAATCCATTTGTCTGTTGATGAATGTATAGGCTGCTTCCAAGATTTAGCTATTATGAATTGTGTATCTCTAAACATGGATACGTATGTACCACTGCAAAATGAGGTTTTTAACTTTTTGAGAAAGATTAAAATCAAGAGGAACTAATGAATTTAGTTATGATGTATACAGTGAAAAGATGAAGATCATCTTGTCTCAAGAATTTTCAGCTTCCCTCACTGAAATTACAAAGTGTTTTCCATTTATTGACATTTAGAGAATTTTCTTTTGAAGGTTCTCTTGCTTTAGCTTTCATGGGTCTCTTCTGTAGTTATTAGCTGGGTAACTTTTCAAGAATTGTTGTGTTTCATGTGTTGATCATCTCACACATATTTGGATTAATGCTTCCAAATTAATTTACTAGGTTTCATAAAATCCTGCTGTCTTTGTAATGTTACCAAATTTCTTAGACTTTTTTTGCCAAATATTTTTGAAAATTTCATGACATTAGAAAATATATTATGTGATAAAGATACAATGTTTGCGTAGGCCAAATGGAATAAATTAATAAATAATAAGGTCATAGCAAATGTGTTCATGTTATATTCAGTCACATTAGTTCCTCTGGTAAATGCTAACTGGCATAAATGAGCCTTCTATATGAAAATTTACTTGAACCAGTTTCACTTATGACAAAGTTTGTCATCGTTGTTTAAGATTTGCATTAGTTCTTGTGTTAAAATTAGGTCTCTATCCCTATGTATTCTCCCTGCTTCACTTTCCCTGTACTAATTGTCCTGCCACAGACACAGCCCTTCCCCTTTCCAACTTTCTTGAAGAGAAGTCTATAGCAGAAGAAGGTAAGAACTGAGAAAAGATAGAAAGGGCTATCTCAAAATTTGTGTGAGTTTTAAAAAATAGATTCTATTGACTTTGTAGCTTTCTTTTGCTTAAAATGAATCAAGAGAGCATTGCTGTGAAAAATTGTCATGTTACTCATACAAACGCATGTATAATCTAATGGAGAATAAAAAACAGTACTTTTTTTAACTATGAAATTAAAAATAGATAATAAAAAGTTGGGAGATAGCTCTTTCTCAAATGGGAAGAGGATCAAGGTAAGAGGAAGAGAGGAGAGGGGAATGAAAAAAGAATTAAAATGTATCAGCTCCCCACACTGAATGTAATCATAACATAATGCAAACGTGTCCTAATAAAACTTTTAAAAAGAAACTTACTTTAGCAATTAAGGCCATTTGTTATGCTTATGTGCCACATGACAAGTGGAGGTGTGATTTAGAGTATAGCTCAGAATCTAAATGATTTTACTCTCATATTTTTAATGATACCCCAGTGGACTCTAACCTTATGAAGATTTAAAAACACTGCCTAACATATTCTTTTCCTATTATTTTTAATCTCTATTATTCCACAATGTATTAGATCAGCATATACTGCATACTTATAAAAAGAATATTTGGATATGAATACATATATGATTCTTTGTATCATTTGATGTAACTAAAGCCAAGTTTTATTTAAAATTCCCACACATTGTTGATACTTTCATGGCATTTTCATTTGCTTTTTTTTTCCCCTTTACTAGGTAGTGGCTTACAATAGGAAATGTAAGAATGGGCAGTTGTGCCCTCAAGGGGACATCTGAGTAATATCTGGGTACATCTGAATTCATTTTTAATTGTCATGATGTGGGAGATGGGGCATGGGAGGAGGCTACTACTGGATTCTAGGGTATGGACCAAAGCCAGGTCTGTTAAATATCACACGCTATGGTACCCAAAGCACATATATCAGCCATGTTGAGGCTAAGAAAAACTGCAGTAAATGAATGTGCATTCCAAAACTCCTTTTCCACAAACCTCAGAAGGAATATGGTGATAAAAAAAGTAACAATGTCCAAGTTAAACTAAAAACCAGGAGGTATATAAGTATTACCGTTTCTCAGGTGGAATAAATAGTGACCAGGAAAAGCCAACATTCTCGAACCTCTAAAATGCAGGTCTAACTATAAACTCTTAAATAGTCTAAAACAAACACTAACTGAACTTGATAGGTAAATTACGGCCGTGGGCCAATCTTACGCAGTGTTCAAGCTTTGACACTTCTCTTAGCATTTTTACTCCTTCCTAATACTTAGATTGAAAGTGGATTTCTAATTCTTATTCCACTCATTACTTAACGGGAACACCGAGGTCACAGCAAATAAAGCAATATGAGTTAATGAGAACAGCTTTAGCCAAAGAGGAGGTATTTCTCCGAGTACATCAAGTGCTTCCCATATATTAAAAAACCCCAGCTGAATCGATTTAATAATGTTGGGATTTACACAATTATTACAGAACCTTCATTATTCACCCAGTCTGCACATACCACAGCACAAATGAACATCTCAGTCTGGTGGCATTAGCATTGCCATTTTCTAGCCCACTCCCAGACCATCTGCTCCATGCTGATCATTCACTGATTTAACATTTAACAGTTACCCAACTGCAACTTAGCAGATTTGTGTACTTTTGAAAACAGCTGGTTTAATAACTGCTTCAGAGCTTTCGGATAAAGAAATTATTTTGTAGTGCTTTATAACAGTCTTTTTTTTAGCGGTGCCTCTGAGGAAAGAGTATTACACTTGCTCCATTTATGCATCTGCAATTTTTCATAATATTTCTTGTCACATTTGGAAACGTATTTTCAGTATTTATAGCACAATAACATTGGAAATCTTTATTACCCTCTTGTTTTGCTGTTTTATTTTTTTTAATGTCTCTGAGGGCTACAGTGAAACCTATACAAGAAATACTTTAGAGTGTCAAGATGATAAAATTGGGGTTAACTCAGAGTTTTCTCACTCACTTCCTGTGCAATATAAATTTGTTTCCACTTCAGTCATGTGTCTCCCCGCTTTGTTAAAGAAAGGGAAAGGAAGCAGAACTTGGTTCCATGTTTCAGGTCTTTACCTGAACACACTTTCTCTGGGGAGTTGGTGAGATGGCTTTGTGAATTGGCTGTTCTGCTAATAACAAAGACGCCCAGGGCTTGCTCCTGGATGTTGGCACTGTTCTGGTTTTTCAGTCTGTATAAGAATTTCATATATGTGTTTTCATTGTGAAAATTTAACGGGGTATACTTTTTCATACTCTATATGCACATTATATTTGAATAGAATATTTCAAAATTAAACACAATAGAAGGAAAAACTTTACTCTTTTACAATGCATTAAAGCAAACCCTAAACTTTTTGGTCAGTCTTTGGTCTTTGTGTCCGACTATGGCATCAGCATAATATTTGACTATTCCTCATTTTATGCTTTGCATTCAGCATTACAGAGTTATTTTCTGTTCCAAGTACAAATTTCTGTCTTAGTATCTGTGATTTTTCCTATGGATTCTCATCACTAGTGGATATTTGTTGAGGGTGGATTTTTCTGGCAGAAATCTCCAGTCTTGTAAACTGAATTCACTGTCACTGAGTAAAGGAAGCTTTTTAGTAATTTCCTCCATGACTCTCAATTGTATCACTCGCTGCTTTAAATTGCTATTCTTATTTTGGTATGTTTCCACAGATGTTTTTGAGCCCTTGCCTTTCATAAGAAGTAAGTGCTAAGTGTCAGTTTTGTTGAGTTCAATCAATTTGAAGGTCAGCATAAGTAACCACTTTACTAGTCCACATGAGGCTGATATACTGCTCATATATGTAGATGTTCTGATGAAATTATCATATTGAGAAAATAAAATGGTTTTGAATAAATATTTTTTTATTTTCTTTTCACATATAACATGTGCGTTTAAGCATATATTGCTGTATAACAAATGACTTCACAACTTCATGGCATAGAATGACAAGCATTTCTTCTCACACAGTTTTGCTTGGTCAGGTGGTTGATATCAGCCTAGCTGTCAGGTTCTGACCCAGATGCTATCATAAGGCTGTGGTAAGGTTGTGGACTGAGACTGCAGTTTCCCTTGTCACATACTTACCTGGCTATTGGCAAGTGGTTCAGTTGTTTTTCTTGCTTTCTAGGAAGACACAGGGGCCTTGAGCTTCAGCCATTGTGGATTTCTCTAGAATGCTGACTTCAGTATTTTGAAAACATGGTGCCTGGTTTTCTTCTAAGTGAAAAGAGCAAAAAACCAAGTGAGGCTACAGGTACTTATTAGAAATGAGTCACCCAAAGCAGCCTCCAATGAGAAAAAAAGAAATTTGGCTCCATCCTTTCAAAGATAGTTAACTTTTCAAAGATAGTTAAATTTGAGGGCTCATTTCAAGATTATTTAAGTTTCATTACTGTTCCACATTTTAGGTGCCCTAAAGGGCTATCAGAGAGAATCTCAATTAAAGTTTGGAAGCACCAGCATGCTAATCTGTTCTTAAACTAGTGCATTGTTGGAGCCGTTGAAGCTGAATATACATGCAGGGCTGTGGCTTGGCCAAGGGCATGACTGAACGGAGAACAGGAGACACCTTGGGGACAAGATAGACCACAGATGAAGACACCTGGCTCCAATCCTGATTAATAGATGTAGATTGTGGCTGCAGGCATTTCACTCTAGTAGCAGGATTCACCTGGAGACTTCCTCCTAGCAGAGTTCTCCTTAAGTAGCATAGTCTGTTTCTTGGAAAGGTCTTTGAATCCCTCCCAAGGTCCAGCTCAGGTTCTCTGCATTTTCCACTCTAACCCCTTCCTTGTATGAATACTAAATAAATATAAGCTGCCCAGAGACATTCCCTGTCTTAGCCCCCAGAGTCTTGAACTTTGCAGAGGGTTCTAATCCTCCTGGAGTCCTAAAAATCATACGACTTGTCTCACTTATTTAAGCCTTCACAGTACACTCATTTGGGAGATTGGGGGTCTTGGCCAGGTCCCTGATAGTGCACATTGTAACAAAGTAAAGTTTAGTGTAGTGCACAAGAAACTTAATTTTTTTCAACAACTATAGAATAATGAAAGCACTGCTCTTATAAATTTATTTTTCTGATTACTGTTGCTCAGTAAATAAATACCCAAAGAGAGAATGCTTGCTTGGCTTCTCTTATTTGCAAAAATTCACTTTCCTCTAAGATTACAGAAAAAATTAACAACCTGTAAAGATAGTTATGCAAAATATTATACTTTGTTGTGATTTTATTAATACTTTAAAAAATGTCCTGAACAGTGGATAGTCGCTAATTGCTTTGCTTATTATTAAATTTAAGCAGTTTTAGGAGCAAAAAACTGCTCTTGACTAAGTATTTGGCTGTTCATGACACAGTATTGTAACAGTTACTATAGCGTTAAGTAATTCCAATTGTCAATGTTCAGTTTAAATACATTTCTTACTAATGTCTATCATACTCTATAACTGTTCAAAGAATGATCTCCAGAGCTTACATTAAGAAATATTTATTAAAAGTTAAAATTTCTGCGATTTATATTGAGCATTAACATGTAATTTCTATTTATTATTCCATAATGATTCTACCAGTGAAGCAAATTGGGTTGCTTTGAATGTGCATATTATATCCTTTTTTTTATAAATTTTATTGCAGTCAACAATTGTACAGACTGAGTTTCAATAATTTCCTGTCATAAATTTAAAGGAAAATATATAAGTATTTTCAGATAGAGAATACTTTCTATTTTTGAAAAAGGTTCACAAGAATTATACTTTATATGAGGGAAATGTTGCAAATACACAAAAAAGTATTATTCAGCCATAAAAATAGAGTAAAATCTTATTTCTAACAACATAAATATAAGTAGAGCTCATTATGTTGAGTAAAATAAGCCAGGCATAGAAAGAAGTTTACCACAAATTTTGATGTATTTATGGAAACTTTCATGGGAATATCATAAAAGAATGGAGCAGGAGAGTAGTTACTACAGAAAATGAAGGCAAGTGGGTAACGGGGAGGGAAAGATGGGGCAAGAAAACACAGGAGGGAGAAATTAATTCTTCATTTTATAGTACTCAAAGGACATAATTGTGTACAACAATGGATAATACATATTTCAAAATAAGTAGAAGGTGAGAGAAGTTCTCAGTAAATAGCAATAATAGACATTTGGATAGATATAAATACTTAATTACTGTGGTTTTATCATTACACATGTATACATGTATCAATTATAATATTGTACCCCATAGATATGAAAATAGTATATATCCATGGAAACTAACAATTTAAAGGTGAAACAGAACTAACCATGGCTCTAAAGAACACCTACATATTCCATAACAATGAATTTAAAAAGTCAGAAAACACGTGTACAGTACATTACAGATGAATATATATAAAATACTAAAAGATTCAGTCTAATTTTCAGTTACCCAAATCATATCAGTAGTTCCTGGAATAGAATAGGATCATAGAATAGTGATAAGAAAATATCAAAGTATGGACTATAACAAAACATCTAGGGGTGAAGAACATGGTCTTCATCTTGATTGTTACAATGGCCTTGTGAGGTGCTAGGCAGGGACTTTTATGGGCAAGAAATTACTTCCCAGGAAGAAGATGCTGGCTCATTATGTGACTGCTGATATCCTTTCCAGTTGTTTTAGAAAAGGTCCTTGAAAGAAAATCAGAAGAAACTGGCTTAACCCAGCCCAAACTGCAGTTATTCTTTGAGGTGCTCCAGAAAAAAATTTGCTTATGTAAATAGCATTATAATGCTAAATTCTTTACTCTGGAAGAGATTGCATCCACCTTCTTTGAAAATGTATTATGTGAGAAAGTCTGATCTTACACTGAGCACACTCCAAAAAATGCCCTCCTTTGCCTGTGGGGGTAACATTCCCAATAGGAAGGTTAAAAATTTTCTCCAGTAAAACTCTTTCTTCCTTCCTTTGTTCAAGGAGATACAGCAAAGTATATTTTTAACTATGCACATCAGTATCATTCAAAGTACAGCTTGTATTTGGGTTCATTCTTACTGTTGTACATTTTATGCATTTAACAATTTTTTAATGCCATATATCTATCATACTGAATAGTTTTACTGCCCCCTCAAAAATCCTTCATCCAATATGTATTCATTTTTCTTCCTCCCAAACTCTGGAAACCACTGAGCTTTTTATTATATGTTTAATGTTGCGTTGGAGAATGTTACTTGAAATTATCCAGAACTACTATTTCTAATTTCCTTGTTTTTTCTCAGAGATTGTATAAGCATGAAAAATTTAATCATCTTCTTTTACAACAAAAATATTACTTTTAAATATTCAGTTGAAACTGAAAAGTACTACAGATATGTAAAACGAAGTATTTTTACAGGTGAAAATATCTCACAAAAGTTCTGTGAGTGATAGGTCTGTTAAGTAAACATTGTAGCCTCTTAACATGATAGCATTTAGTGATTGAATTGTTTATTGGATTAAAACCCTATGTCCATGCTTTGTGACAGGTAGTTCACCTTTAAAATATGAAGGTAGTTCTATGAATACAGAAATTTTAGTATTCAGTATCACTCAGTAGAATTCAATTAGTTAAACAGACAAAACCTTGTATTTATGTGCCCACAGAGCAATGATTCATGGTGGTTTTTAAAGACTTCTGCTCTCCCATAGCCATCAATCAAAGTGACAGCATCCTTTAGATTAACTTTGGATTCCCCAGCACAAATTAATTAATCTGTCCACTACTTCCTATCTCAGTGTTTCAATCAGCCAACAAATAAAGCCAATCAAGATTTCAATTCTTTGCTGATTAGCCAATAAACTGTGATACTGGACTTGTGGAAAGACTTCTGAGACTCTCATAGAAGCTTATTTATAGATGTAGCATTGCTGTGATCAGTCTCTAAATCGCAAATAAGAACAACGTGTTTTTTTCCCAGTTATGTTCTTCCAGGCAAAGGACTTTTTCGGAAAGAAATAAAACTATTTAAAAAAAAACAGTAACAAGGATACACTCTTTGAAGTTATATAAATGACATATTGTTAATGTTGTTGCTTGGATAGCATTAAATTGTGCAAATGCCGTGGAATTTTAAAATGAACGAATCTACTTTGTTAAAATAAGTATGCTTGATAGAGCTGTCAGTGTTTCCTTATTGTCATGAACCTTTATACAGAACCACTCCTCACCTGGAGGGGTTTACTTTGCATTATTTACACATTCTGAAATAATTAATCTAGCTTAAGTGTTGCCTTCTCATGTCTTTCTGTTAGAAGAATTAATCCACATAGAAGAAAGAGTACTGAACAGAAATGATAAACTTAGAATTATATCAGACTTTGTTAACAAGAAGTTCTATGGGCTTGAGGAGTGAATTTGTACAAATTTGATCTCATTATCTGGGAAGTTAAGATTAAAGATGAAGCTCTAAAATTGGAAAACTCAGAGAACATAATATTTTCTTTCTCTTATGATTATGATCTAGACAAATCCAACCCCCTCTTAGTGCTATAACTTTTTGAAGTTTGGCCAAATATCAGTGACCTCGAAGACTTGACACCCAGCAGTAAACAAACACAAAGGTTGGTGATTTTTGGATCCTTACTAAAATGTGCATGTCATTTCTTCACCACATTCTTGATGAAACTGTGAGTACAGGAGAGGGAGAGAGACAGAGACAAAGGGAGGGAGAGAGAGAGAGAGAGAGAGAGAGAGAGAGAGAGAGAGAGAGAGAGATTCTGCTTCAAAATACATAGGACACTAGCACGCCTGATATGATCTACCGCACTTGACAGTTACTGACCTTGGCCATTCTTATCTTCCATCCATTCTGTTCCGTTACTTAAATAGTTTATGTTCTGGGTAGCAATCTTGATTTTAATGGCTAGTGTTGTAATCTTGAGAGATGACCAACCCATCAGTTTGTTTCTTGGTGCCCTTATTTCTAGTGGTATTTTTCTTTATCTCACCTCAACCTATCATTTTCATTTTCACTATAAAAGTGAAACTCCTCTGACATCTATAGTTTGTCTCTGTTCAAGTCTTCTCCTATCCTTTGAGACAACTTGATCTCATGCATTTACAAATGAATTACATTTCACCACAAAAATACTAATTGTAATGTATTGTCCAGCATTACAGCCAGGGATTTGAAATTTCTTTGACTCTCTTAACTTTCATTTAAAAGGCCCTATAAAATCTCAGTTACATATTATTTATGTTCACACATTTTATACAATCATTGAACTTTTTCTAAAAATGATTATTCTTTAATCTTAAGCTCTGTTCTGCATTTTCATTGATAAGAATTAGTTCCTTTTCTTATACCTCATTAGTCTACATCTTAAACCTTTAAGAAAATATAAGCCAAATTTCTGGAACCCTCTTCTGCTTCCACTAACAAATATATGTTTTCAGTTACAATAGAAAATATGTTCTCTGCTTTTAATAACAAAAGAAATGTTTCTATTTCCTCCATTTCTATCTTGAATCTACTTTGCTCTTGCCTGAATGAATCTTACCAGTTTCTCTTATTTCCTGAATCTCCATTCACTTCTCTACTGAATAGCTCCATTGATGTCAAAATTATTGCCTCTTATCTTATAAAATGAAATCTTTTGAAAAAAATTGAATACACCTTTCCTTCAAGAAAAATACCAGTTTAACTCCTACACAATTTCTTTGTTTCCTGTACATTACTATACAAAAAATTTTATTCCACATTTTTCATATTTCTTCAATGTATTATGGTCCCTCAGTTTAATTAAAAAAGGCTTATGTATCATTTTTTGCTAGAAATGACCCTACAATTATTAAATATTATAGTTTTTCCAAGTCCAATAGAGAATTTCCTTTGCAGCATCTAAGTCACTCTAAGGGTTTTCATACCCAGCTTTTAATTTGTAGCAGCCATGGTGATATGCTAACCAGATTTGTCTTTAAGATACAAATTCCATTTGGCTACAAGGACTGAAATTAGTTCACAATCTCCAGCCACAGTGCCTCAGGATCTGCTTCACCCATCAAGCTAAGACAGCTGGTTTCCAGACAGCCCCACACAATGACTGTGTGCCCAAAGAGCCAGAGTCTAGGCATTTCTGTCAAATGCATCTCTCCTCAGACGGACAATTCCTTGGTCACTAGTATAGTACCATTTTGTTTCCCTTCTCACCAGTATAGGAAAGTTAGCTGCTAGGCAAGTACTTCCAGGATAATCAGCTATGCTTCCAGGATTTTTATCATTTAATTAGTGTGTCTTCTTTCTTTTTTTTAAACCCATTTTCCAATTAGAAAAACAATATCATGAAAGGCAGTGTTCTTGTAAGTTCTCGAGAAATCCACAATCATTAGCACAGCATTAAACCTAAAAGATAATTAAACCGATGACAGCAAAGTTCAATAAATACTTCAATATTTTGTATATATTACCCTTAGAAACTAATACTCAATGCCTCTGAAATTGTATTTGTTATAGTTGTGATGTAATAATTAGAAATGACATATAAATTATATTTGCTGCCCTTACATTCAGTTTTTAGTTGTTTAGTTTAAAACATTAAAATTTATTTGTTTATTTTATATGCATAATTTAAGTCAAGATCATACCTATTCTATATGAAATATATCTAGCAGCAACAGGCATTTGTAAGCATCAATCACAATGTCAATCAGCCTATTAACTTAATATGGTTTTTTCTCATCCTCTTAGCCATCTTGAAATGTCTCATTACTCACACACACACACACACACACACACACACACACACACACACACAAAGTCTGTGACATAGATCAATAAAATCAGGACAGCCTTGCTTTGAGAATACCACAAGTGTGGAATGGTGCTGGGAAGCAAGCCAGAGTGTGGGTGTGTGTGCTTGTCTGCTGGGGCACGTGCCACGCTTTCTCTACTCGATTGGTTTACTGGTAATACACCTTTGAAGTTTTTGCTATATCTTACTAGTTACACAAGAAAAAAAAAAATCTCTGGTTAATAAAGAAAAATGAGAACACATAAAGAGTAAATTCTATTCCTAATGTAATAAAAGAAAATCAAGCTAAATATTGTTGCAATCGAATGACAGCAAAAAAATTTTTAAGTTATACCAGATCACTAAATGGAAAATAAATCCCAATGATGAATTATAGAGGCTCCAGAAAAGTCTTTGCGTTCCCTGAAATGTAACTGATACAACATAATTTTATTCAAATTTAAGGATTTTTTGGGGGGGAGGATTTTTTAAGTGAGTTCTAAACACAAAGTAAACTTCAAGTTATTTTAACTTTCATTATGGTAAGTACAAAAGACTATAGCACATTGTTAAAACCTTCCCTTCATTTCAGTTTTCAAAATAAAATTAATATGATTTGACTTCAGGAATTTTCTTGTCATTGAAAGATTGGATGATGATTACAACATGTGGCTTTTAATATACCAGGTTAAGAAATTAAATAAACAATGTAACGTGTATAGTTAACCTTCATATGGTTTATTTCAGTTACAATTTTTACTCTTAATCTACTGATGGATGTCTGCTAATGAAAAGCATAATATCTACATGATAAAGAAAAGTCTCCCATATAAAATTTTAGGGTTGATCATAATATGCAGTAAAAGCTTCAAGTTTTTAATGTTTATTACAGGAAATGCAAGTTACTATTAATCTATCTCAAAACACTTCCGCTTGCTTTGAGCAAACCTTTTCCATCATTCTTGGCACCTTCTGAAACTGTTCTGGAAGTCCTGTTTCATGAGGGGTTTTATAAGGTATGGTCATGTGAGGTGATGGATGAGGTTCGGCACCTTCTAACCTACAGCACTATGGTGTGTCTGGATCTGGCACCATAAGACTTCCTAGTCCTTCCTAATGTCAAATTTAGAATGAAGACAAACATTGTGAATCAGTTTAGGACACCAGGGAAGCCATGACAGTTGTAGCTAAAGACACAAAATGAGGACTTTCAGAACTGCCTCAGAAAGTAACAAGAATGATGGCTTAAGTGTGCTTTGAAGTGGGCTTAAGAATTTTGAAGGGGGTTGATAACATTGTGTCTTTTAGTGTAATGACTTTTTACATTTATATATTCACCAAAATTGTGAATCACATTTCTTAAAAATTGTAAGTGGAAATTCAATGAATAACTTTTTCTTTTTTAACATATCTCTTTGGTTTTGTTTTAGTTTATTATTTTATTGCCTAGTACGTTATGAAACTAAGAAGATAGAAACTTCTCTTCAGAAGTACTTTTAGAATGTATGTAGCAAAACAGAAGGAAACTGCCCACAGATCACATAGAAATCAGTTCAACTTAGGATAGCTAGAAAACAGAGGCTGGTGACGATTTTCAAAATAAGCCATTCACAATACACAAATCTGTTTGGAATTATCTTGCAACACTCATTCAGCTCCTTGAGATTTTCTGATTATAAGCAAGTAAATCCCACAAGATTTGATTCAGTTTGATTAAGTGTCTCAGAAAAAGCAGCAGTTTAATATGAAAGTAACTAACCAGCAGATAAAGGTAATGGATATCGTTCAACCAAAAAGATACTGGTGAAAGAATAGATTTTGAAATGTTTTGGACACAATCATGCACAAAAGTGAAAAAAAATAAGCAGGTGAATTGATACATATGTGAGCTGGCTCAATCTTTATATGATGTATAGATTTAACAAAACATAAACACACCCTAAGGATACACAATTACCATTTGCTAATTGAAAACTAAAAACCAAATAATTGTTTCTTTTTCAGCCTATGACATCAATTTTCTATATCTTTGTCAAGTATGATGTATTACTGGATATATTATGTGGCTTTTATATAAAGAATCAAAGATTTAACAGGTCTTTTTTAAAAATCTCTTTTCTGTTTTTAGTTTTGATTGCTTCTTTTCTTTCAGAGATTTTTGTTGTGCCCATACCAGGTTATACTCTAGTACCTGGGACTAAAAGCATTAGCTTTAACATCACACTTGGAGATTTATTTTATCTTTTTCCATGGCTTTGTTTAGGTATGATTGATAATAATTATGTAAAATTAGCATTTTTACACAGATAATTTGATATATTTTTACACTATGAATTATCACCACATTCAAACTAATTAACATCATAAGTTATTATATTTTAAAAATTATTGAGAGACATAATCTATATATGGTAAATCCAGAAGATTTATCTATAATCATGTATGGGACAGCTATTGTTCCAACTTGGGAATTAGGCCTACCATAATCAAGAGTCAAAGAGAAATCTGATGGATAAATAAATATGTGAATCTATTTGTGTTCAATATGTACAACCTAGTTAATATACGAGTATAATTAAAGTGATACAGTAAAGACAGAAACTTTAGTCAAACCAAATTCCTAGCTATAAGATACTTAGGTTATTATACCTGGACTTTCAGTTGAAATAAAAACAAATAATAGTATCAAAATGGAAAATTTGTTTTCTGTTAGTTTACCAGAAATACTTCTGCAGCTACATGTGGTGGCACATGCCTGTGATCCCAAGCACTCTTGAATGATTATTCTGGAGGACTGCAAGTTCAAGCTCATGGTGGCTTGTTAGCAAATATAGTGAAAACCTATCTCAATATAACAAACAAAAAGAGGTTGGAAATATGGCTCAGTGATAAGGTTCAAATTGTCTTTTGAATACTGAAAAAAAAGAAAACTTCCATTAAAAGACATCTATGATGTCTAAACACACACACACACACACACACACACACACACACACACACACTTTGAATCCCAATCATTTTTCCTTTCTTACAGGAATGAATTTTGAACTAGTGAATCCACTGGTAAGACATTTTTCTCAATTCAGAAATTTACTTGCAGTAAAGTTCGACTCCTAAAGATTTTTATTTTTTCGAGAAGAAAATTGAAATGGATTTTAAACTTTCAATGTAGTTGATTTTCTTCCCAAAATCATTATTTTTAAATTTATTTTAACTGATACATAAAACATAAAAATCATTCATACTTACACTGGATTACATGACCATTCATATATGTAGACACTGTATAATACTTATACCAGCCTAAGCATATCTATCTCCTCAGACATTTGTGACTTCTTTATGGTGAAACCACACATCGTTTCATTTAGCGTTTTAGGTATAAAGCACAGTCGCCTCACCTGTATCTACTCTGCTATATGATAGATAGCGCACCAGAACTTCTCACTCCTATCTAGTTGTGCATGATTTCCCTCAGGGGTCCTCTTTTCCTTTCTTATCTGCTTTACTTCTCAAGTAAGTATGCATGGAAAAATGGAAACCTCTTGATAAAGCATCTCTTGAGGGATTCCAGGGCAAAAGTTATTTCCACTAATATACCTCCAATAACCCTTACTGCTAGTACGAAAAAAAAAAAAAGCAAAATAAACAAAAAAAACCCCAAACATTAAAAATGAGCAAAAACTGTAAAAAAATAAAACAAATCTATTGAGGATTTTAAATGTCAGAATTATTAGATAAAGACTGCATAGTAAATACGCTTCATATAATTAAATATTCCTACACTCTGGGAGGCTGAAGCAGGATGGATCACATACTTAAGCCCACTCTGGACAATTTAATGACCTCCTGACACTCTGTCTCTAAAAGAAAAATAAAACAAAACATAACAAGCAGAGAAAAAAGGGCTGAACTGTAATTCAGTGTGGTTGCTCTAGGTTCAATTCTCAAATAAATGAAATCAATGGGGAAAAGAGGAATGAACCCATCAATGAAAGCTGATTTAATGCATTTCCAGGTTGAGATAAAATAATCACTAATCTCAATCTGTTTACCTATTCTTAAAATGAATTGTGATTGACACAACAGCAAACTCTCAGTGTTCTTAACTGTACATGTACATATAAAACTGTTATTAGGAAGTGTTCATCCCACCAATCAATATGCTAAAGTCCAAGTCCCCCATACATCAGAGAGTACATGGACAGAGTCGTTAAAGACTCTGAAGGAAAGTGCATCCTTTCTGTAATTAGCTATTCCCAGAGGGTGAGATTAGCACAGAGAAACACACATAGAAGGGAGACCATGAGAAGAAAGTGATCTACAAACCAAGGAACAGGTGGCAGCAAAAACTACTACCTCTGACATCTCAGTGTCAAAATTTTGATCTCTGAAATTGTAGGGAAGTAAATTTCTACTGTTTAATGCATCTGGTCTATGTTACTTTGTTAGGGCAGATATAGAAAACTAATATGCATATTGAGTTAAGAAACAAATGAACTTTTTCCATGTTTTAGACTGTAAATAAATATATATCATTAAAAAAAAGAGACAAATGAACCAATTCTTAGACCTGGTAGATCAGAGCAACAGTTTCTATAGCAAGAGTTGTCTAACTCTTCATGTAATAGATGACTAAATGTTAAATGTATTAAGCTTTGCAGACTATGTGGTGTTTTTGGCAGTACTAACTTATTGGTATGGTATGAAAGTAGTCATAAACAATAGACAAGGAAGGGGGTCTAGCTGGGTTCTGATATTACATTATTGACCAACACAGACAGTGGATTGGTTTTACCCCTTCTTGTACAGTTTGCTGACTCCGGTATGAGGAAAGAAAAAGAAAAGCAGTTAATTTTGAAAGAAATTAGAGGTAAAAATCTTGATATAACACTTCTTCTGGGGAGGGGATGAGTAACTTGGAAGAGAAAGATGCCCTCATGGTTATGAAGAAAAGAAAGGGCTGGATGGCATACCAACCAACCAACCAACCAACCAACCAACCGCTTTGCCCTCCAAAATCTAATCTATTAACGAAACTTAATGTATTACACCAAGAGTAAAGGAGTCTCAATATAAAAATTATGAGTTACCTAAATCTCTTCAATCTGTCTACACACAAATGGCATCTATAGACCAGGAAAATGAGGGAGAGAAAGCCACTTACAAAATCATAGGTAAGCTTGGAGTAGATATGCAGCCGCAGTGATAAACAACATATTGGCAACCATAGGCATAAGAGAAACCCATGGTTCCTGTAGCTATAAATCCACAGTGGATTATATGTGGTCAATGAATGGTTATATCAGCTTCAAATTCCAGATGGCAATGACCATTCTTACATAGTACATAGACTTTTGAGAGGAAATTCAGGGCAGTGCTCACATATCTTGGAGTGCTGTAGCACTCTTGAAAGGGAGCTTGTGGTTTGAGACTGAGCTACTCTGATGATTTAATGTCAGAATGACTATTTCAGTGTCCCTGATCATACCTGCCTCATGGAGAGAGAGGATTAGTCATAGAATCCTTGAAAAGCTCAAGAAGTGCAGAACTGAGACAATAGAGGCCTTAGTGGACTGCCTTTGGTGGTGAGGAGTAAATATTGCCATCTGCCTTTTTCTTAGGGTTCTTGGCCAGAAAGTGCTAGGTTTCAAGCACACTGGATTGCTTGATTTCCAAAGCTGTTCTCTTTCAGCACAGAACTTGGTGTCTGTTTGCTTCCTCTACTTGACACATTTAGGGATGTGACTCTTCCTGGACATTGGTTATACACCCTTGTTCATAGACAAGGGTGACTCAGGGACAAGTAGAATATCTAGCAAACACTTATTCTGCAAAGTTGCTTAACACTATCTGTGGCTCTTAGCAATAGAAGGAAGTAAATGATTAAAAACCTCTGAATAAATATAGTTCAGACACAATGCACAGCAGGTAAAAGGGGTTGAGGCACAGTATTTGCAGTGTCAATTTAATAAGGGGGAAAAAAAAAAGGAGATACAACACATTGCAGGGCTTAGCCAAGCTCCAATCTTGGTGGATTATATACTACATATCTTGGAAATAAACTATGAATGCAAGCACTTGGCATGGAAAAATGTTTTGGTCTCTTTGTTTTGTTCATTCTTTGTTTTATTACTTTTGTCTAATGTTATTTACTTTTTTAATTCTTAAATTGGACTTGCTTATCTTTCTTTTATCTTCTTCTTTCTCATCCTTTCTTCTATTTCTCATCCTTTCTTCTATTTTAAAAATCCCCATTTTTCTCTTTGCCTCTGCTTTCCATTGTTCTTTACTTTTACTTTGTTAGTTTTGCCTTGCTCAATTTTTATCTTTCAGTTTACTCTGTATTATTTCTCTCCCTTCTTTACTGTCATTAGCACTGTACCTGTTTGTTTCACTTTGTTTTGATTATATTTTAGTATTTGATTTGTCTATGCTGTCATTTTTCCTGTATTTTGTTTCCTACACCTGGAATGGTACTGGAGATTAAGTAATTAAATGAAGAGTGTATACTACTAAAATGTTCACTTAAAATTGGAAGATATATACATTCCAGGTATACAAATTTCAGTATAAAAACATCTACCAACAACAAACACTGGAGAGGTTGTGGGGAAAAAGGAACTCTTCTTCACTGTTGGTGGGAGTATAGACTGGTGCAACCACTATGGGGATCAGTCTGGAGATTCCTCAAAAAGCTGGGATTGGAAGTCCCACTTGACCCAGATTTTCCACTCCTAGACATATTCCCAGAAGAACTGAAAACATCATACAACAGTAATATATGTGCACCTATGTTTATAGCAGCACAATATGTAATAGCCAGATTTTTGAAATAACCTAAGTGCACATCAACTGAGGAATTGATAAAAAAATTGTGGTACTTTACTTTTATACAATGGAGTACTACTCAGCTATAAAAAATGATCACATTGAGATATTTATAAACAAATGGATGCAACTTGAGTCCATACTCATAAGTGAAATAAATCAAACTCACTTGTATATATACCATATAGTCTCCCTAGTGTAAGAAATGGTAAGAGTAAATAAGATTTTATGGTAATCATGGTTCCTCATTATATTGTTTTGAAGTCTTATAATGTTTTCATTCATTGGCTGGATTGTTTTTATTTTGTTTTGTTTGACCTTATTATGTGTGATGATATGAACAGCTACTTTAAAGAAAACAAGACTATATGGCAGCCATTTCAGATTTAATGTCATCTTGCTTTGCAGTCCTACCATACTTTTGTTTTTGTATTACCATTGGTTCTATCATGTTGTGTCTTATTGGATTTTAATATGTATGATAGTATAAACACATTTTTTATGGAAAATGAGATATTATAGTAGCCATTGTTCATTTTCTGTTATTTGGTTCAGAATGCCTTGTAATACTTTCATTCTCTTGAATGCTTTTATTCCATTTTGTTATGTTGATATTATTGTTTGTGAAGCTATGCTCAAGTATTTCAAAGAAAGAGACATTATGATAGCTACTGTTAATATCCAATTGTCTTGTTGTGAATTTGTTGCTTACATTGTTCTGTTCTGATCTGCTTTGTTCTGTCCTCTTTTGTTTTATTCTCTGTAAAATAAAATAAAATATATATAATAATTTAAATATATATGTAAACATACCTTTTCAGCAGCTTATGGAATCTTTCTGCACTTTAGATCATATTCAATCATAAGACAAGTACAATCAAATATAAAAAATTGAAATTGTTTCTTGCATCATATCAAACTGTAATATAATAAAACTAGAAATAAACAGCAAAAAAAAAAACCCTACAGAAATTTTACAGATGGTGTGAACAATTCACTTTCAAAACTCTATGTCAGTTAGAAAGACTAAATTGCTAGAACTAAATAAATATGAAACCAGAAACAGCTACAATCTGGCATATACTGTGAAACAAATTCTAAGGTAATGTTATAGTTGTTACTGCCTACATCAATGGAGCAGAGATCTCAGGTGAATAACCTAAGGATGCACGTCAAGGTAGTAGAAAAACAAGAACAAATCAATTATAGACTCAATGGAAGAAAAATAAATAAAAAAATTAGAGCTGAAATTAATAAAGTAGAAACTAACAGCACAATTCAAAAAAAATTAATGGAGTTAAGGGTTTGTTTGTAAAGATAAAGAAAATTGAGAAACCTTTAGCTAAACTAGCCAAAAGAGAGAGTAAACCAAAAACACTACAAATAGAGACAAAAGGAAAACATTTAAAAAGACACCACTGAAATCCAAATGGCTATTATAAATGGAGAAAATAGAAGAAATGGACAAACTTCTAGACACTTATGATCTACCAAAATTGAAACAACAACATGATTTTAAAAAAACAAATCAATAACAAAAGTGATAGTAAGGCAGTGAGAAATCCTTTCCCCTAATACACAGAAAGTGTCAGGATCAGACATATTCCCTGCTGAATTTTACCAGGTCATTGAAGAAGGGTAACTGGTAATACTCTCAAACTATCACATGACATAGAAAAGGGAGGAATATTTTAAACACATCTGACCAGGAAAATGACATATTGATACGGCAACAAGATAAGGACACAACATAAAAAGAAAAATTGAAGACAAACAACTTTGATAACATAAGCCCCCATATCCTTAAAATACTTACAAACCATATTCTACAGAACATTTAGGAGGTTGTACACCATGATAAATGTAGTTCAATTCCAGAGAAACAAAGTTGCTTCAACATGTACATAATATACCACAAGAGTAGCATCAGGAGTAAAAATCACATGATCATCTTAATGGATGTAGAATAAAAAAAAAAAACCTTGCAGCATCACTTCATAATGAAGGCCCTGGATAAAGAGCTATAGAAAGGTTATTCCTGAATATTACAGAGGTCATGCATGGCAGGCACAAAACAAACATAATGCTAAATGAGGAAAATCTGAAAGCATTTCCTCTGAAATCTGGTATCAGTTAAGTGCATCTACTCTTACCACTCTTATTCAACATACAGTAGCTAATGATAGAAATGTTAGCAGAGCAGTATGGCAAGACAAATTAATAAAAGATTGACGTAGCCAAGAAAAAATTCAAAATATTTATATTTTTAAATGATATGGTGGTATAATTAGAAAACTTAGATCTGATAAATATAGCAGAAGAATTCAAAATGTTTACATTTTTAAATGATATGGTGGTATACTTAGAAAACAGATCTGATAAATATAGCAAGTTGGCAGTATAAAATCAATAAGCAAAACCACAGTCATTTTTATATAAATAATGAACTCATTGATAAAAACAATCAAGATAAATTCAACTAAAAACAGTCTCAGGAATACCTAGATCTAAATCTAACCATGGAAGTGAAAGATATTTATGATGAAAATTACAGAACTCTGAAGAAAGAAATTGAAGTAGGTACTAGAAGATAGAAAATCTCCCTTGTTCATGGATCATCAGAATTAATATTGTTTAGAATGACTATATGATAATAATTGATCTACAGATTCAATGCATTTCCCATGAGAATATCAGTGACATTCTTACAGGATAAGAAAGATTATTGCAATACGTGTATGAAAATACAAAAACAAATTCTGAATAAAGTAAATGATTCTGGAAATATCACAAATCTGAGTTCAAAGTGTACCACTGAGTCAGAATAACAGGACCAGCATAGCACTGACATTAAAAACAGACACCCAGACCAGTGAAATCCACCTGAGGGCCAGAAAATAAACACACAGAGCTCCTGCTGTCCAATTCCTGACAAAAGTGAAAAAAACATACACTTTGGTGAGTAGTACTGGGAAAACTATTCACCTATGTATGTGTAGTAGATTGAAACCAGACCCCTTTTACCCTGTACTAAAATCAACTCAAAATACATCAATGCCTAAATATGAGGCTTGAAAATTTAAACTTGTTAGTAGAAAATATAAATTACTCCAATGGGCATAGGTAATGAACATTTTTGATAGAAATATAAATTATCACAGTTGCTATGGAAATCAGTATGGATTTTCCTTAAAAAGTACTAAAAATAGAGCTACTTATGTTCCTGCTGTACCACTCCTTGCTATGAACCTAATGGAATTAAGGTCGCTATATGATAGAAATACTGCATAATCTTGCTTACTGTGGTACAAGTCTCATAACAAAGCTATAGTCTCAGTTCTAGTGCCTGTGAAAATATGAATGCATAAAGAAAATATGGTGCATGTAAACAATGAATATTATTCACTAATACAAAGAAATGAGTCTGTCATTTGCAGGACAATGGTTAGAACTGCAGATCCTCATAGTAAGCAAAATAAGTCAGACTCTTAAATACAAGTTTCACATCTTTTCCCTAGTCTGTGGGAATCTAGGAGGAAGGCATCAAAAGTGAACCAAAACTATTCAACAAGTAAATAGCACTCAGGAGACAGGCATAATGGCATAGGAGCACGTAGTAGGCAATGATATGAACACAGTATTTATATTCCTGTATAACATGCCAAAATGAAACCAAATATTTTGTACACTTGGTATGCACTAATAAATCATTTTGATTGAAAAAGAGTAATATTTTGTTGCTTTATTTAATTTTGTATTTAGCAAGTACTACACAAAGTTAATCACTGAGATGCCCTAGAGTCTGAAGAGTTAGAATCGATTCATCTAGGAATCACAGGGCAGAGATGCATGCATGATTTCCATAACTTACTAAAGTGTACCATGAATTGCAGTTCTCTCTTTTAAATAGTCACTGGGGAAAGCAAATTTAAACTTAGAGAGAATTAAGTGTAGAAATATAAGTGATTTTACCAACATTTTACTGGTAAGGTGGTTAATTATAGTCAATTGGGAAGAGGCATAATTATGCATCATTCACAGGTAGAATTCTGACAAAACAGGATAGCATACAGTTATCTATTACCTTTCTGTAGTTTCTATGTAAGTTTTTACTGGGCATGAAAAGTGAGAGAAAGTGGATTTTTAAAATTTTCATGTCTTGAGCAAGTAGAAAGATGGTTTCCAATAATTATTGTGAACACTGTAATGAGACATATTTAAAGAAATATATTAGAAATTTAATTTGAGGGTATTAAAATTTGTGATGGCAAATAGACATGCAAATTACAATGTCAGATAGACCAATGCATTAATCAATAAAAAGTCCTGTACAGAATTTTAGACTGAAGTTATGATTGTAAAAGTGAGCAAAAAGTATTTAGTATCTAAACATGTAAGACTTACATTACCAAGGGATCAAATTTAGATGTAAAGAGAAGGACAGAAAACTGGGTCACCACATCATAATGAGGTTAAATAGAAGAATTATCAGTGGAAACTGAGAAAAATGAGAAAGTTAAAAGAAATCACAGAATCATCACAGGAACAAAAAGCAAATAAATACAGTAGACCAAGAGGAAGGATATTTTAACTGCATCAAATAGTGCTTACAGCTCAAGAAAAAGAGTCAGAAAAATGAGCATTGGTGTATTAGATCATTACTTATTTCTGTAGAGCAAACTCCTACAAAAGTACCATGGTGAAAAAGTGAGTTATTATTATCTACTCCACTCCTGTTTATTGACTCAGATCTATTGGGCGATTCCCAATAGGTTCCATTTGGGATCTCTTATTGGAAGATGTGATTAGGTATTAGTTAGGATGGTAGTCATCTGAAAACTCTATTGATCACCCAAGATAGACCATTCATATGTCTAGTTGTTGATCTTTATTGTATGCAGTAGGTTCAGGTTAGGTTGTGTGATATACAGAAAAGGGAACCTCCCAGAGATACTGACCATCTAATCATTATAACCCATAAATATCTGTGGCAAAAGGGAATCAAATTAGTGGATGGAATTAAGATTATGGCCTTAATAAAGATAATTTTCTGGACTACTCCACTGAAATAAATGTGGCCACAACTGTCCTTAAGTAGATAAAGAAGGCAAAAGAGTAATATAAGTCAAGGTAATAGACGACAGCTTCACCAACCATCATTAACATTTATATGCTTATGTGGCATCATAAAATAGGTCTGTGAACAAAATTGTGCCTCTTCCCAGATTCACAGATCACATGCTCAGTGGACTGATAGATAGCTGATGGGCAGAGAAACCTGCAATGTGTAACACTGACCCCCCGCTGGCATACAGGTAGTCTCCAGTCAAAGAGAATTCTTTCGAGCCCTAATTCTTCTTTTCACCATTTCATTTTTAAAATTTTTATTTACTATATATTTACAGGATTTAACAATAGCATTCTTCTTGGGGATCTGGCACATGTGCATACAATTTGCCTTCATATATTTTGCACTTGCTTGGAATCTGTCACTCTTCATCTTGAATTTCTCTTTCAGAATGGGCATGCCTATTCTAAATTTGACCATTACTTTATTTTAGAAATACAATCTTTGTTTGGTTTCCTAGGTTCAGAACTGAAGAAAAATTAGCCTTAAGATGAGTTGTACCTTGGGTCTTACTTACATATGATTTATATAATATTTAGATTAGACTTCAAATTTTAGATTTGACATTGGAATAAGTTCATACTTATGTGTTGGAATGGAATGAATGTATTTTGCATGTGAATCCAATATAGATTTGGGAAGATAAGATTGAAGTGGCATGGACTAAATATTTGTTTTCCTTGCTAAATCAAAATGTTGAAATTCTGAAACTCTACATAACTTTTTGGGATAGAGTATTAAATAGGAGATGATTAAGGTTAATTTAGGTCATAAGACTGGAGCCCTAGCTAGTGCCCTCCTGAAATTCCAGCTCTGTGTGAAGTAAGACAGGAGAAATATAAGTTTGAGCCAAGCCTGTGCAATTTAGCAACTAAAGAGATGCTGCCTCAAAATAAAATATTATAGTAACAAAAGCCAGGGGAAAAGCTCACTGTGGAATCCCTAGGTTCAATTCCCAACATGGAAAAAAAGAAAAAATAAGAGAGGGGAGGAACCTTAAGTCTTTAGAATGGGTGCCTTTCTAAAATCTAAAGAGATGCAAATCCAGAGAGACCAAAGGTCAGTCTTTTTGTGCCCTGTGAAGGCACAGTGAGAAGGTAACTTCTGCGCGCCTGAAGGGTCTCCTCTCCAGAACCCAGGTAGGTAGGCTGGCTTCGGTGTTTGTCCTTTTAAGTTTTAAAAGTGTGAAAAGGTAAATTTATGTTATTTAAGACACCTGATCTGCATTATTTTGTTATGGCACCCCAAGTTGATTAAACCAGTGTGCTAACGGAGGAAGGAGGACAGGAAAATGAGAATGAGGGGGAGAAACAGGGAACGACATTACCAGTTGGCCACTGTGCATTTTAAACAGAACATCTCTAATGACAAAAGGCTTTTAAAATCTGTACAAGTATATGGTGTGATAAAAATGCAGAACTTCTTAATAACGCACTTAAATAAGACAAATTCACAATTATATTTCTTTATAATGTGTGTAATATCCCAAACTATTTAATTCTTTGAATGCATGAAAAAGAGCCTATGAGTGATATTTCCGGATGAATAAACTCTTTAATTAAAATAAATTAGATGTAACTACAATATATTAAATTTTTCAAAATAACCAAAAGTATAATTTGTAGGTAGCATTTATGAACCACCACAGATCTCTGCTTCTCCATGTGTAACTTAATTGATGTTAAAATACTCTTTGTTGTCCTATGAAATTAAGAAGGCGAAGAAATTTAAACAAGTCGTTCAAGAATTACATAAGTAAAATATCAACAAATTTTGATTTATTCATATACAAAATTTAGCAACTATGAAAAATAATTTGTTCTGTTGAGCATGGTTGCTTGTACATTATTATTTTTAATGTTACACATACCCATACCTGTTCTCCTTTCACACATCTAGTGAAGAAAATCAGAATGGATTATTCAAATGATTTAAATCCCTCTGAGACACGGGGCTTACTGCAATCCTATAAATTCTGTTTGCCCTCCAAGGTTAGTTGCAAAGTTGACCTTGATTTAAAGCTCAAGATTCTGTGGGAAATGACAAGATGTTGAATTCTGACAAATTGAACTGGTCTGTAGGTATTGGAAGATGACTAATAAATCTGCAACCTGATACAGAAACCTTCTTCAAAATACTTGCTTTCCTCTGGAAATGTTAGTGACATCTTTAAATTTTAATACCAATAGCTGTTTGGCTTACTTCAGCTGTGTATGTTTGGGAGTGAATACATTCTTCTTCTTATGCACACCTACCTGTCTATGGCAATTGCTTTGAACAAAAGTAAAAAGGAGTATGAGCTTTTTTCCTGTGTAGTGTAAGATGTTATTTTTAATGTCATTTCCTTGTGGGAGCAGCAAGGTACTTTTTACTACTGTATTTTGTTGACTTTTGTCATGTCATGATGGGGAATTATCATACTTTTAAAAGTATATGCTTTTATAAGATTGACTTAAATTTTACTATTTATTGCCATGTCTGAAATATATAAACACTTTCACTGATATCAGAAAGAGATAGTATATTTGAAGTACAAAAGGCATTTTCACAAGTTTACTAATGAGACTGTATATTTTTGAATGCTAACTTTTTAATTAATTTATTGCTATTTTGTTGATAAAGGAAATATGTATGGCTTTAATGGTCACAAAATATGTAAAATTTAAAATAAAAAAATCCTCAATGTCTCATTCAATATGTCTTCCTTGTTATACTGAAAGAATTGAAATCACATATTTCTGTTTACAGCAAAGATGAACAATTAATTATTTATACCCAATATTGTGATTATAATTAAAATCTACATTACTTGAAATTTATATATTTCAATCACATGAATACTGAATACTTGAAGTGTGCAAAAAATGAATTTTAAATGTTCTTTACTCTCTCAAACACACACTATTTCTCTGTTTATATGTGTAAACATAAACAGGTTAGGGTTAGGATTATGTGTGCAAATATAAAAAGAGAAATATTGACTATTTGAGGTGGTATATATTGTAATTAATTTGATTTTGATACTCAGTCACCACTTTTGACAATGTTACAAATGTCAAATCACCATGCAATATATCTGAATATATATAATTTGATTTGTCTGGTAACTCCAATAGGGATAGATTAAAAATAGAAAAAAAATGTTCTTTTGTGTTTTCCACAGTACAATCATGCATTCCTTAATGACAGAGATGCATTCTAAGAAATGTGTCATTAGGCAATTTCATCACTATGTGAATATCACAAAGTATAACCCATGCAAAGCTATATGACAAAGCTGCTTTCAAGTGTAAGTGTACAGCACTGACTACTTCTAGGTTATAAATGTACACATTCCACTGTACTGAATACATACGCAGTTATAAAGTAAGTGTAGGAATTTGTGTATCTAAATGTGAACAAAGTATAGTGAAATGTTGTACATAAGATTCAAAATATTGTACCCATATAGGGCACTTACCTAGAATAGAGCATTCAGATGTGGGGTTTCTCTAAATGATCCCTGAGTAGTGGGCACATGTGCAGGCCTAAGATGTTACTGTACACTGCACTAATATTTAAAGCACTACATTTTACTATGATAAATTTATTGAGTTTTTCTTTACTCAATAATAAATGCTCATTGTTCTATAACATTTTCACTATAAACTTCTAATTGTTTTTTGTTGTTTTGTTTCGTTTTGGTTTGGTTTGGTTTTTTGAACCAGGGTCTCACCATGTAGTTTAGACTGGCCTTGAACTCACTTTGTAGCCCAGGCTGGCCTTAAACTTGTGGCAAACTTTTTGCCTCAGCCTCACAAGTGCTGGGATTATAGGTGTGTGCCACCACATCCAGCTAAATTTCTAATTTTTAAACAATACTTTAAACCACAAATGCATTTTACAGATGAGTCAAAATTATCTTCATATAATTTTCTTTTTGTTTTGTAGGTACTTTAAAAAAAATCAAGACAGAAGTAAAATATTAGCCTCGATCCCACATGGGATCATTAATGTCATTGTCCTCAGCTCCCACATCTTGTCTCACTGGAAGGTCTACACCAACAACAGAGATACAGAACTGTCACCTCCTACCACAGCGATGACTTTTAAAATCCATCCTGCAGTATCTTAGAGTTTCTCCTGTGTTATCTACCTGTGACTTTTTGTGAGGAAGTGATCCTTTTCAAAAATATATCCATGGGACATATATCCAGAACATATAAAGAACTGAAAAACATCAAGCCCCTCAAATTCAAAGACCCTCTTCAACAATGGGCATCTGAGATGAACACACAGTTCTCAGATGAAGATATACAAATGGAAGATAAATACATGAGGAAATGTTCACCGTCACTGGTCATTTGAGAAATGCAAAATAAAACAGCGTTGAGATTTCACCTCACTCCAGAAAGAATAGCTGCCATCAAGATATCAACTGATAACAAATGTTGATGAGGCTGTGGGGAAAAAGGAACAGTGCTCCACTGTTGGTGGGAATGTAGACTGGTGCAACCATTATAGAAATCCATATGGAGAATTCTCAGAATACTAGGTTTGGAGGTTCAGTTCAATCCAGCTACTCCCCTCCTGGGTATTTTCCCAGAAAAACTGAAAAGGTCATGTCACAGTGATATATGTGCACCCATGTTTATAGCATCACAATTTGTGATAGCTAAATCTTGGAAACAACCAAAATGCCCATCAGCTGTAGAGTGGATGGAAAAAATGTGGTATTTTTATATAGTGGAATACTACTCAGCTATAAGAAAGGATGGTCTTGAGGCCTTTATCGGTAAATGGAGGCAACTTGAGAATATCCTGATTAGTGAAATTAACAAGAGTCAAATTAATAAATATCACATTGTCTCTCTAGTGTAAAAAATAAGAACAGACAGACTAATGGTATCCAAAAAGTATAATAGCTATAAAAATATGATAGATATGGAAGTATAATAGATATAATTGATATTGTAAAAGTGAAAGAGAAGGAAAGTGCTCTAAAGGATACAATGGTATGTATAGTATGTAAATAGATGACCATAATACTGAGCTTTTGTTAGATCATTGAACAGAAGAGTTTTACTGTCAATGTTTGAGTGTCTAACCACATTTTATGCTTAGATTTTGTAACTCTAACAACTATTGTTAAGTTGACAAGATGTAACATATCAACTAGGGATTTTTTGATGTTAATTTTTTTTAACTCTGTATTCTACTTTCTTTCTTGTTTTTTCTATTTTGTCTTTTAATTTTCTTTTCTTTCTTTCTTAAAATAGAAAAAAGTATATAAAAAATATATCCATGGGGATTTTCCTGATTTAACACATTTTTATCAATTTTGATTGTAAGAATATGATGTACTTTGAATATTTCTTTATATTAATGGAAGTCTTTCAGTTTTAGAGTCCATGTTTTAAAGATTTAAAGAATTTGTTGAGGTCCCAAAAGCTTCATTTCAGCCTTTCACTGTGGTTTTTCTCAGGAACCCTTCCTCTACTGTTTTCTCTTGCCTGTTCTTCAGTTATTCTTTCCTGATCTGCTTTTGACAACTATCTGTTAGTGAGTTACTTAGGAGCCACCTTTTTGGAGTTTCTTAATTTCATCCTAATTCAGATCCCAGTTTAAATTGTTTGCCATTTCAACCACAATTGTATTGATTTTTGTAATCTCCATATCCTTTGCAAATTCTTGAAAGTCAGAGATGGATTGAGTGTTTTCTGCCAGGTACCATTTATACTATCCTTGATATTATCCAAAGTCCAAGTAGGCTGTGTGATAGAATCATAGATTTTGTTTCCTTCCAGAATTGCATCAGTAACTTCTTACTGTTTCTGTCAACTACAGCTATAGTCTGGGAATAGACTTTAACAGATACTAATTTATTGATACATTTGTTGGATTATAGAGACACTGTTCAGAGGGAGGAACACTAGTTATTAGTGGAATGAATTCCACTAATTCATACCACTAAAGGAGAATAAAGGAGGATGTTCAGGAACATTATGAACAATAAGAAAATTATGAAATGTGTGTTATTCTTACAGTTCTTCTCCATTTTGAATGACAGCAATTCAGAGGAGCACCTGTGAAGTGGAAATGGATCATGCATGACTTCCAGTTGGCCTGGCGGTACCCCGCAGTGTAATTCATATGCTTCAGACATGTGAGGTTCTGGCCATGCCAATACAAAAGAATTTTAATTTGTGGCTACTGCTCCCAAGGAAGACTATTATTTTGTTACTAAAATTCACTAATGACCAAGAAACTTGCCAGGTAAGGAGGACAGAAAGAAGCCAAATGACAAGTACTGAAATACCATTACATAGAAGGAATTAGTTCTTATGTTGTTTAGACAAGTATGATAATTATGGTCTACAGAAATTTATAACATATTTCAGAATAAATAGAAAAAGAGATGTTCAGTTTTCAACACATGCAAATGATCCTTTTTAGAAGGAATATATTAATCACCCTAATTTGATCATTGCCTTTTGTACACATAAAACAAACTATTTTACTAGATCCATAAATGTACATAAAATATTATGCATCAATTATTTTTTAAGCACTAAAATGCCTTAAAACTAGCATTGACTTATTCTTCTCAAGGATAAAAATCATTTTTGGACCTCCTTTTCCAGAATACTTACTTTTGTACATATTAAAGTTTTGCTCTGATGAACAATTTTTCTTCACAATCAGCTTGTCTAAAGTTTTCATAATTTTCTTTACATCAGTATTCACAGTCTTAGTACTTTCTTTCTTTCTCATTAAGAATGAATGACAATTCAGGAAAAATTTGTATAGCCCAGAGTAGGCAATTAGATGCAATACATGTTGTGATTTGGGTCTTAAATATCCTACAAAAGCTCATATGTTAAAAGGTTCTGTTATCAACTGAGGCGCTGTCAGGAAGTGGTGGAAACTTTAGGAGGTAGGTCTTAGTGGAAAGAAGTCAGGTCGTAGAGGTCTACCCTTGATAGGAGCATTGGCATCCTGCTGTCTCCTCTTTCTCTCTTTGCTCCCTTGATCTGGTATTTAGTGTTTATTTTTCTGGATGCTGCTCTCTTCTGAGTCTTTTTATTGCCCAGTTCCTCTCTTTTGGAATAGGAATGTTTGTCACATGCAATTTTATCTTGCAACTGTGTGGCTCATTTTGGATGTTTGTAGGGGTTCATATCTAACAGCCGCCTGAAGCCTAAAAGGAGATTTTGGACTTGAACTAATAGCAATGTTGGAATAGTTAAGACTTTACTGATTCTTGGAAATGAGCTGGATTCCTATTGCATTGTAGGATGCATATGAGTGTTTGGGGACCAGAGCTGAAGTAGTGTAGTTGTATTTTAAACGTTACCCAAACGATTGGTCCCCAGCAGATGGTTTGGTCCCCAGCTGATGGCCATATACTGCAAGTTGGTGGAAACTTTAGGAGATATGGCTTAAGAGAAAGTAGTTGGGACACTGGGAGCTCATCCTTGATGGGGATGCTGGGGTTCTGGTCTTTCCTTTGTATGCTATTTTCTTCTCAGCTGAAATGAAAAGAGTAGCGCTATTTTGCCACATGCTTTCACTCTGATGTGCTGCCTTGACACAAGAATAAAGTGATGGGAGCAGCCAGTTAAGGACTGACATTTCTGAAACAAGAGCCATAATAGCTTTTCTCTGCTTAAGGTTACTTTCTCAGAAATTTTTTTATAGCAATAGAAATCTTGTTAACTCATTATAGTTAGCCTTTCTCTCTTTGAAAACTGCAAATGAAAATTTTACTTCCAGCATAATTGTCATGGGACAAAGAGTTATGCTTCTGGATTTGATCTTTAATCCATGTCTTTTGACATTGCTATCTACCTGATAAAGCTCGGCTCTCCTTCTTCAAGATAGTAACAACAGTATAATGAAATATGCCTAACTGGTTAGCTATTCTGTCACTAATTGTCCATCTTTACAATATTCCTTAAACATATTTACAATATTGCTTAAAACCAGTCATTCAGTGAACAAAAGTAGTAGAGGTCCTTGACCACTGAAGGACCCTCATGGACAAAACATAAGATTAAGCAAAACACAAAAGACAGTGATGCAACCCAGATATACCAAGCAGCAGATGAATGGAGGTTAGGATGGCATAGCACAGCTATTGTTTTACAGTAAATATTGTTTTAATACCTAGAAGGAGGGAAGCAGGAAATAATACATAAAATATACTGCACATAGTAGTAGCATGATCATTTATTATTAGGAAGTATTATAAACTGTACATAATGTACAGTCTATAATTTTACATGACTGGCGACATAGTAGGTTTGTTTACATCATCATCACCACATGCACATGAATAAAGCATTGATCTATGGCACTACTGTGATAACTAAAAGAAAAAAATGTTAGCTTTACTTGATTCTTATGGAATGAGCATTGTGCATTTGGTGTTTCATTGGTAGCTTGTGAATATACTGTTATGTTCACAAGAAAATGACATTTGTTTAAATGCAAGGTGTGGAAAACTAAAAACAAAGAATCTGATGCAAGATACATTATTTTAATTTTTTTAGATAATGATGGTAGACATTTGTCCCAACTATCTACCTATGTATTAAGAACCTTAATTAAAATAAGAAAAAAAAAAGAACAGCATTGTAAGATTTTCATTCACAATAGAGAGCTACATGTCCTGGAATGATGTTCTGCTCTACAGGGATTTGACATAGATTGAATGCAGTCTTGATTTCTTTGACTGGTGATTTTCTAGAGAAAGTATCCCAGACTAGTCATGATGATTTAAATCTCTTTAGGTACAATGAGCGTTAATGGTTTAAAAATTCATCCCTGCTTAAAAAATGGGTTATTCTAATTCACTCTGAGCAACGAGAGACTATAAAGCAGATATGTTGGGGAAAAATCAATTATAAAAGCATTCTAATAGTGCCCAAAGTGCCACTTCTACCTACCCACTCATTTGTAATTGTTAGGCAAACAATAATAAAGAATTTGGCCTCTACAGTGCATTTTAGCAATTAAACTTCTGATGTATCTGGCTGTCAGCTGTGGAAATCGGCTTCTCGGCTTCTATATTTTAGTTACTTATAGCAATTTGTTTATTTACTGAACCATAATACAGAAAAATCTCATTAAGAAATAGAAACTTTGGCGGGAAGTACAGCTGCACATTAGCTGTGGCTATGACCTGGGGCAAGACTGTCCAACTCGGTAGAATACACACACCGACTTTGTTCAGAGCAAAAGTGAGTCTACACAGGCTGCCTGTGCATAGCTGAGAAGTCAGGGTGGTCCTGCCCTCACAAGCTTCATTCTGTGTTGAATGTGGTCACACATGAGATATGGTCATTCATTTTCTCATTCTTTCCAAGAAAAATGGCCTCCATTCACTCTTGTGGCAATGTGGAAAGAGTAACTCAAAGGGTTGATAAACTATGCACTTAATGTATGAGGCAATACTTTCCCTTCTGGAGACATTTAACTACGGTTACCAGTGCACATATTCATGAAATTATTCAAAGGTATGATATATATGCTACAAGTCGTGTGTATGTTTTTAAGTTAGAAATACATTATTTTTCATTTTATGATTAGTTCCTCTTAATTTTAAAGCATTGGATGTTAATCAATATGGTATATTTTCAACTGATACATCCCCCTCTTAACCTGTCTTACCTCCTTGGCCTTTTTTCTCTTAATTATTCTTTTTTCTAATAAAAGTTTTCATTCTATTTTTATGTTGTCTTTCTTAGATTCTGCATATTAGAGAGCATATGCAATGTTTGTCTTTCTAAATTTGTCCTATTTTGCCGGAGATGACAAAACAAGAGTTCTCTCCATTTTCCTTCAAATGACAAAATTTATTCTTTATGGCTGAATAGTACTCAATTGTGTATCTGTACTATATTTTCTTCATTTATTTATGAATTCCATATAGTGGCTGCATGTTGGTTTTAATTCCTACTGATATTTATGAAGAAGTCACATAGCTGGATGAAATAATCATTTTAGTTTTAGTTGTTTGAGAAAACTTCATACTGATTTTCACAGTGGTTATAGTAATTTATATTCTCTGTAGCAGTGAAGAAAGATTCATTTTTTCCAGATCATTGCTGGTTTTTATAGTGTTCTGTTTGTTTGTTTGTTTGTTTTTGCTTATTAATGGTAGTCATTCTTTTTTTATTTAAAGAGGAAAAAACAGAAAAAAGGTAGAAATATTACAGAATTTCAAGAAAAAAAGATAAACAGTAAGAAATCATTAGTTGATAAATTATATATTGTTCTTTTAGAAATACTTTTTCAAGTTACAAAATTAAAGCACACAAAGTGGACACTTAAGCAGTGAGAGTGCAAACAGATCTTTTCAACAATCCAACAAGAACCTAGAAATATGGTTATCAATCCCACACACCTAAACACACATGTAGCTCTATCTCTTGGTAGTCATTGTTATTGAGATACAAATACTGTTTAAAACAACAAAAATGACATTTACACATATCAGTTTGCCATATAGTATATTTTTACTTTTTAAGTGTATTTTATTGGTCATTTCAATTGATTCAAAAAATGAAAAAATCTTATTATTATTAAGATCACACTATAGCTTTTTATATCACCAGTTTATTTGAAAAATGAACCTCTGAAGATACTTATATTGGTCCAATTTCATTCATAAAGCTCTTTTTAAGACAAAAACTATGTCTTAGTAAATATGAAGCTGACCCCTAGGATTGGATTATGCGTGTATCCTAAAAAATAATGGGCAAGGAGCCCACACTGAAGATCCGGAAAAAAACTGAAATTGAAGCCCCACTCAAAAGCTCCTTGGTGGCAGAGATGAGTTAATCTTGGTGCCACTGGAGTTGTCATATGCAAATGTAGGTAACAACATTTCTTTTAGGGCTCACGACTAAGGAACTGTAAGCTTAGTGTACAATTTAGCATCTCACACTAACTAGCATAACTGAAGTTAATAATTTACTCTCTCCTTAGATACTGACATTATTATTTGTTGACTTTTCCTCTTATCTACATCATAATTCAGTTTTAGAAACACAGGCTTTATGTTTTTGTAAGGACTGTGTCAATCATGGAAATCCAAATTGGTCACTTTTACTATATTCTTTCATAATGCCTGACACCACAATTCCTTTATTTCATTCTATGTGTCTTTTCTCTTTCCAAAATATTTTGTACACCCTAACATGCTCACCAAAAGAAAGTTTTAATATAAGGTTTGATTTTTTGCAAAGGAGCTCACTCAGAGGATGCAAACGTGTATATACAAATGGCCTGACAGAACAAATGTAATATTAAAGATATCAACATTTCTAGCAAGGTGATTTACATTATACAAAAGTTTTAAAAGTGTCAAATTAATAATATGCTTATTGTAAAAGTTTCAAAATTTCTAATATTCCATAATAACTTCTATATTATATTTTGGGCAAATATGTGTATTTTCCTGTCATTTAAAATCAGCCTTATTTCATAGTCTTAGACAGATAACCTGGAGGATATGTTTCTAGAAACATTAAAAAAATTATTTTTTGAGAAAAATAAATGATTTAATACTAAACTCCCATTCAGTAATTTTTCTTTGAAGATTGGTGCTTAGAAAATCAGACCCAAGACAAATTGTTAATAATATCTTGAGTTCGATCCCCAGTACCAAAAAAAAAAAGAAAGAAATATAGACATTTCACCAACAAAGGTATTCTATGAATCATTCTGTTGTGAATATATGTGAAATATATTAAAGAATGTTAAGTAATTATCTATGTGCTCATTACTCACAACTTCAAATGCCTCTTATCTGTTAAGTCTGAATAGTTCTTTAATACATGTTTCCAAATCAGTGTCCTCTAGCTTTTGAGGTAGCACTGATCACAAGTTTGCCATTCTTTTTTTTTTATAAACTATTTTAAGCACTTTAATGTCTGTTACACTTAAGTGTATATAAATTTATGTTGCCAGTTTAAAAAATTTTATTATAGAATTAGATTATTCATACTTTTGAGATTCACCTTTGCTTTTTTAAGATGTGCCTTGGGGGTAGAAACCTAAAATGTACATTCTAATACAGTAATTTTTCACTACAAGGGTTTAAATGATATGTATACATAAAATGAATTCAAAATCATCTTATTAGCTGCATAAAATTATTTTTGGTTTTTATATCATTCATTGTTTAATATTATTTAAAATAAATTATAATGTTTTGAAATATATACTAGATATATATTATGAAAAAAGGAAAGGCAATTATGAAAAAAGGAAAGGAAACCAAACAATGAAGAAGTTTAAATAAAATCATTTTAGGAATTTAATAATAAAAATATAAATAATAACAATTTAAATAGATAAAAAGGATTAGAAAGTGACAAAATTAGCTGTATAAATGAGTATATTAAATATGAAATGTCTAATAAATTGAAGTAAAAGGGAGAGGTTGTTAGATCAGGTTAAAAATACAACTAATCCTTTCCTGCAAGAAATATACTTTCAATGAAAAGACAGAAAATTAAATATAGAATGAGAAAATAAACCATGTTAATAAAACTCTAATAAAAACTGTAGCAACTACCTTAGTATCAGAAATAGTAATTTAAATCAAATACTATTCCTTAGAATAAAATTTATTCCATAATAATAAATAGGTCAATGTCTTAGGATAAATTGGTGAATATAAAAACCCTGTGAAATTATCAATGCAAGACTTAGGAAATATTATAAAGAAATAAACAAAAAATTAAATTTCATTGCCTTTCTTGATTAATAAAATAGGTAGACACAAATATAGTAATTATAAAGACTATTTTCCCAACATTGTCAATTATTGGAACTACCACACATACTTAAAATACTCTATTCAAAAAAATATAACACCCATTTTTTGCAGTAATATAGAATAAGTAATGTAATAAAACATTGCTTTATTAAATAGTCCTAATGTATTTACAATAATTTAACCAGACAAATGATATTTAAACAAAAGGAATTCGATAATGGCATAAAGAACTCTTGTAAATATCCAAATGTTAATGAAGTAAACACAACACCTGTAAATGATAGGTGAAAGAAGAAATTAAAATAAAACTGAATACACAATCATTTGTTTATGATGAAAGAGAAAGCATCTTAAAAGTTTTGAAATTTTGCTAAAGCAATGATTAGTGAAGAAATTACATCAGGATACTTAAAGATTAAGTTTCAAATTATTCACATTTCCCCCTTGAAAATTATAATAGGAATATAAATTTAAACCCAAAGACAGAGGAAGAAATAATAAATGTCAGTATGGGATCAATAAAATAGAAAACAGAAATTATTTTAAATGTCAAGAGTTGTTTTCTTGAGATGAATAAAATTGTTAGCCCTTTAGATAGACTGATGAGAAAAAACAATTGAGAAGGCATAAAATATCTGTCTTACCTAGAGAATAAGTCACTGACTTACAATTTTAACAGATGACAAAAAAGTTATAATCAGCTTTGTGCAATAAACTTGACATTTTTAATACAATAAAAGAGTTGTTTGAAAGTTACAAATTTAGCTCAAAAATAGTTATAATATTAAAATAATCAATATTTAGTTAAGGTGAACTTGTTAAAATCTTTATTTTTCAAAAATATCCTTTAAACACAGGTAGCTTCATACATAACTTTTCCAAACAGTTAAAGAAGAAATAATTTCAACATTAAAAACAAACAAAAAAACCCCTTCTAAATAACATGAGAGAGAGGCAGAAATACACTTTCCTACCCATTCTGTGGTGTCAGTAATAACTGTGCATCAGGAAGGTGAGGGAAAGGGAAGACAAGCCAATTAAGAAGCATTACATATATAAACCAACCCCATGGAAGAAATTAATTATGTGCTGTACCCATGTAGAAGCAAAAAATAAAAATTGATTTAAAAAAAAGAGTATCACTTGAAAAAAGGCTGAGTTCTCTCACAAATTCTAAGTTTACCAAATTTAATCTCACAATGTATAAATACAAAAATGTTTCATGATTATGTGAAATTCATTTTAGGTCCAAATGTTAAACCTCTCTTAACATTCGAAAATCGATCAGTAAAACTTACTTCAATAACACAATAGCCATAAATAGCTCAAAACACACTCCAAAAAATTCAAAATGTTTCAGAAAACAATTAAATTAATGAGAATTTATAAAAACTTCCCATGAGCCTACAGACACATAGACATAACTTGGAGTGGTTGAAAGCAATTAAAAGTAACTACAGCTAATTGCAGAAGTATTAGTTGGAGCTTAAATCTTTCCTCATATGATAAGAAACTAAGCACAACATGTAATTTATTTCTATACAACATTAAACTGGAGGTTTAGCTGCTTACATAAGGTAATAGTAATGAAACACACTCCAACATTGGATAGGAAAGTCAGAATTGTGTTTATTTATAAAAGGTATATTTTTCTATGTAGAGAATTTTGTGAGATTTATTTATAAAAAGCAACTGAATTCAACAAATTTGTAAGACAAAATATTAGTAAAATGGGGAAACACCAATTGAACTATTAAAAATAATAATTTATCAGTAATAATTCTGGAGGCCTTATTCACTAACACAAGACACTGAGAGAAAAAATTTAAAATTTAGTGTGTGGAACACCAAACCATATTAACGGGCCACAATTTTAACAGTAAGATGTCAAATAGCTAGAAATAATTAAAGATTTAGTGCAATCCTAATAAAGCTCTATCAAGATCTTTGGTTTTCTAGGCATGAATGTGCTAATCTAAAAATCTCTAGAAAGTCATAGAACATAGATTAATTAACCAAAGCAGAAAAAGAAAAAATTGAAAGCCCAATTCAACTTAATTTTAAAAACTATTAGAAACTTACAGTAACTTCTTCAATCTTAAGTGCTTTTGTTCATTTAGCTTTCACAGATAAATTTTATTTGTGACCCCTTGGAATAGGTATTGCTCTACTTCTTTAAGTGTAAACTACCACTATTGACAACTCATTCTGTTTAACTTAAATGTTTGTGATGCTGTGTTTTACTTGCATCCCTATTCATTTTCCTTCTAAGAGGTATCTACTGTAATTTTCCTTTAATAAATTCTTGATTAAGCAAATATTGATTAATTGTTTTTATATTAACAAATATCAACCCAAATTCAGCTAGGATTTGATTTTTTCCCTTGATGTTCATATAAAAAAATCCTACCTTTTAAAACTTAACCAAACTTTAATTTTGTGTTTTATGGCACAAACAGTGTATTTGATGCCATTAAGGAAAACGTAGACACTTGTGTTTAGTACTACTTAGTTGTACCCTCAAGTAAAGTGTAAAATATAAATCTAAATTGTTCAATAATGGAAGTGACTGACAGTCTAAATACTTGAACCTTATTTAAGAAACATTTAAGAAACTCTCTGATAAAATTAGTGAACATATCCTACAGGGAAATCATTCAATTACAGTATATTTGAATGATTCATTTGATTGTATGGTGGTAGATGTGGTGGTGTTTTGTGGAAAACTTCCTTTATTCCTTGGAGAAGTTCCTTTTTTTTTTTTTTCCTATCTGGAATCAAACTGGGGGCCTTGCATTTGCCAGGCAGGTGCTGCGCTAATGAGTTACATCCTTGGCCCAGGTTTTCCCTTTCTTTCCTCAAGTTCTCAATTCATAACACATGAAGAACTCCTTAGTCAAGTATCCATTGATTGGAAGTAGATTTGCAAAATTTTACTGCTTAGGTATCCACAGAGTTGTTTGGATTTTCATTCTGATAATTGTCATTTTACATAACGATTAGAATATCCCAATAATTATTTTAATCCATTAAAAATGAGACATTATTTCTTTAATGATCATAGAAAATTGACCAAATAGTACTAGGAGGGTTCACAGGACAACTTACCTTCACAGCAATATCTGTCTTATGCTTAGATGAAAAACATCAGATTGGATCATTTCAAAACACAATTCAGAACTGCTATAATGTTTAATGTAGTATTCTAATGGAAAATTAGAGTATATAGGCAGACAACTGAAAATATGCATAAAACAAAGTGGAGAAAGCTGATCACCATGGGTGCATATTGGATTAAACTGTCTAGGAATTGTAGATCATCAAAAAGTACAAATGTGGTTGCATAGACTGTGCTGTGTCCTTAATATCACAAAATTGGGGATTATTAATGTAGTGGAAAGATTCTATATCCAGCAATATGCAGGGAATTTAACATTATGATTTGGCAAACAAACAAACTGGGTAATGGAATATCTAACAGGATATTTAACTTAAAAGTTACTCAGATAATAAAAGCTCAGAAGAAAGAAACAAGAAGAGCAAATTAAGAGTCTGGTACTAATGAGCTGTGTGGTACATCACTGTCATTTATCTTACATAATTCAAGTACTGTCTGTGTGCATATGAAACCTATAATATTTTCTTTGTCGGCTCTTTGAAGCAAAGATATTATAGCAGTAACATTAAAATGGTAAAAACAACTCACAGCTAGATTCTTCCTCATAGCTAAATGTAACCTAAAAACAATTTAGACTACAGTTTCGGACTTAGAGTTTGGCAAATAAATCATCATAACCATATATGTTATATAAATTCTTAAGTTTCAAAAAATAACTCGTGTGGTTAAAATATTGTTGAATATAATTTGATATTTTACTACTTGAGAGTATTTTAACATCACAACACTATTCTGAAAAATCACATTATTTGGAGAAAATCAGTCACTGGAAAACACACATGCAATAGAATTGACAGAACCTCAAGAAGCAAGTGGAATCTTCTTTTTATTTTAAAGAGCATTTACCCCTTATCAGATAGAGTTAATGACAGGAGAGTTCAACATTGCATCTCAAGAGTTACTTAGGATCTCTAAAATTATTTTCAGGACAAAGTGGATTATTAGTTTTAACAGAAAGAAGCAGCAAATGATTAAAATTAGAGAGATGTGACATATGAGGAATCTAACATATTTATTTAAGTTTGCTTTATATGAACAGAAAGTAAGTTGTTTGCTATCATAACTATTCTCTTTGAATACATTCTTAAACCTTGCCCTTTCCTATTCTGGGATAAAATCTTGAACAGATGCCACAGTCTTCACAGATTTCCCTGTGATTTATGGGATTAGTGAGTACTCTTCTAATTTCAAGTAACAAGCATTTCAGTCTACTTTAATGCATACTTTCTCAAGTCATTCAAATTTCCCCACTCTGTCCCATGCTCTTAAAATCCCCAGCTCCACCTTAAATGCAGCCAGATTCTGATTTAGGCTTGAACCTTGCCATGAGGAAGGGGAGAGAAAACAGTTCACGCCCTTTTGCTGGCTACACAGGTACTTCCTCCTTAACACACAATTCCTCACTCTGGGGCTGAGTCAATGAAGAAAAACTAGGAAAGTTAAATAAAATGAATCAACTCTTACCTGCATTTGCTACTATAACCCAGTTGATATCCTCTTTGATTAAATGTCCGGTACTGGTTTTGCACACGTGGAGTGTTCTGTTTCTCTCTACTTTCGTTGCATCACAACAAATTCTGTTTAGACTTGGCTGCCACTCTTTTCAGCTTTAACTAAAACGAAGAATTTCCAAAATTCTTTGCCTTATCAAACTTCGTCACATTTATAAAATACCACAAATCTCTAGAGATGTCTGCTTTATTTTTCTGTTAGAAAATTTGATACAAAATAATACACATGAAACATTCTCTGAAAGTGAACACCAGTGAGGCAAAGTGGCACAGAATGAAGGTAATCAGTCAATAGGCCATATGCAGGGAGATTATCCAAGGCAAGTAGAAACAAGGCAAGAAAATTGCAATCTGAAGTAGATGACTTATTTGTACCAATACATAATGTTAGAGATCAGATTTGTCTCTACTGGTTTTAGTATAGGGTATATTTACTCCCTCGATACATAATTTCTACTTCATATTTATACAACAGTATGGTGTTCATAACTAAAAATGAAATTGGAGACAAACTCTAGTTAGAATGAAGATTTTGATGCCAGAAAATTTCACATAATTTAAGATAAAACTAAAGATATAATGGAGGCTAAATATTAAAACTATAATAAATGTTTTACAATTTTTTATTTTATAATTTTAAAACCATGCTATATCATATTTTCCAGCAAATAGAAGATCATTTATTGAATATCAGCTCTAAGCATCATCCAAAACTAGTCATGAGGGGAATACCATGTTAGGAATTTGGTCAAGATCACATAGCAGAGAGAGAGAGATTTTCAATATAATTCATTGCAACATAGATGATTTGTTAAATTCACAAAAAAGAGAAGTACTTGAAGTCTTTAAAAGCAGCATAATACACAATATGACTGCATGGTGAAATAATTTCTATAATTAAAAGAAAGGTGAATTTTCCTGTTCTGATACTTTTCTATTATTTTGGTGTGGATTAAGAAGCAATTTCATTAAAGAATCCCATATGAATTCATAAAAGCATGTGTTTAAAGATGTTCACATGTAGAAAAGCTCATCCATTAGAAACAAATAGTGTCCAGAAGAGAACAAAGTAACTAACTGAATTTTGCAATATAAGCAGTAAGATGATTTTGAGAGTATATGGTATTTGCAAACAAAATGCTTGATTATCTATAATGTTGAGTGTTGACCTGAAAAGGGAATTAAATCTTCTTTTATCAAAGTACTTATATTACTACTGCTAGTTACAAACAGTTATCCTCTAACATTTCGATATAAATGCAGTGGCACCTCAGTTCACCAATGCTTTTGTTTGCAAATAATTTGGTTCAACACAAAAGCATTTGGTAAAATTTTGTTTTGGTGAACTCTCTATCGGATGGTGAACACAATGGGTGGCCACCTTTCCCACACCAAAGCAAACAAGGCCATCTTTTCCAGAATCATGGAATCAATTAAATTCATGAACTGAAAGATTACTGTATTTTGAGTGGCATTTTAAATTCTATTATCTTCTAATTTTTAAACCACACGTTATTTTTGAATTACAATGAATGTCAATGTGAAAGGAAAATATTTTACACTGGTAAATTCACAGAAACCATAGAATAGGGGAAAACTGAAAATCAAGACTAAATTCTGCATTTCTTACATAAAAGTACAAAAATTTCCAATTTTATTCATGAGTTTCACATATGTAATATTAATCATGAAAATAATTTCTATAATTATTTAACAACTGTGTGTGTGATCTGCTACATGTTTAAAGGCTGGGATTTTACTACATACAAACTTGCAAATTAGACTGCCATAGTCTTATAGTTCTGCAACCAAACTTCATTGCTGTGGGCCCAGAGGTTTAGCAGGTGCAGACCAGCTTACTGTAGGACATACTGTCCTTAGAAAGAAGTGCGTGCAGACCATTGAAGTGGGTTCTTATATAGTGATAGGAGATGTAAGCTCCTCGAACAAAGAAAATTTATTAATTACAAAAGTACAAACCAGAATAGTACAATTTAAATTTTTTCTTTTATTTTCCTAAACCTCACATTTCACCGATGATTCATGAAGGGCCAGATGACACCTGAACACTCAGTGAGTGACTTCAGGAAGTGGACCGAGTATAAAACAGAAATAGTGCATTTTCTCAGGCACTTGGCTCTATAGTATGCTTTAAAAGTTAATAAAAAAGAAAGTCCATGTATGACAGGGCACAGAGATATAAGACACATGTGGAGAGTTGTCCCTCAACACTACCTCCATGCAGTACAGGTTTCTCAACAGATTTTAATATTTAAAATATATATTTCTCCTGAAAATAACAGCACTACAGGAAGAATAAAATTTTGAAAACTGTATGTACTGAATTATGATTTAATCATTGTCTTTCAAAGAATCAAAGACTTTGTTTTGGAAATACTACTTACGAATATATAATATAAATTATGAATATGTAATATAAATTAAGAATTATAATGAAACATTAGAACATAGAATGGAACTATACTTAACAGAATAATATACAGTAATTAACATTTATTCCAGAAATCAAAAAGTTGGCAAATTGTTACTAATTTTTATTTAACAGATATTTGTTGAGTTCCACCATACACAAATATAGTAACAAAATAGCTATAGGATAGAAGGTGAAAATATTACATTATATACACTTGTTAATTATCTTGCATATATGCAAAATGTGTACCTGCACCAATCTCTACTCTTGAGAACACTGCTTTTTTGCCTGCACTGTGAAAGACCATGACAAACCTTCTAGGACAAAAGCCACTTTGTTTAAACTCTCTGATCTCCCGGCCTAAGTGCACTGAACCCACTTCAGTGGTCTGCATGCACTTCTTCCTAAGGACAGTATGTCCTACAGTAAGCTGGTCTGCACCTGCTAAACCTCTGGGCCCACAGCAATGAAGTTTGGTTGCATTTTCTTGGAAGTCAATATGCAGTTTACAGTTGAGTGTATTTTCTAAATGGTTTCTATTTTATAATGCATTTAATGACCTACACGCTCTGTGAAGATCAAAATACAATTACTCCCATTTTACAGAAGAGAAAACTCAGAGATAAAAAGACATGACAGATGCTCAGGGTCATGCCGCCTGGCAGACACAGAGCAGGAGACGTTAACCTGCCTCCTAACTACTAAGGAGTTTGTTTCAGGATCAATATGTACATTATACATTGTATGTTATAATATTGTGTTTCTTTCTCTAGGACAGATAGGAAAATATAATTGTGTTTTCTATTCATTTGTACTTAATGATTAAAAAGACATAGAAATTACTAGACTGTTCAGTCATTCAGAGAGGTTTTCATGACTTTCACATACCAGTCTCCATATTTAATCTTCAAAAATTTACAATCTGATAGAGGAGTCACTACAGAGCTATCATAATGTAGTAGGATAATGTAATTTGTGTATCAGAATGAATAACATGCTGCAGGAAAAATTCATAGTTAGGAAAATGGGCTACATTGTTCTTCGATAATAAATAATCACCAAATTTCTGTGGCTTAATATTGACAGTGTTTATTTCAGTCACTACACCAACATGCAGTACTGAGTGGCCACAAAATGTCTGCCCAGTGCAAAATTATCTAGCTAATCACACAATTTATTATGGCACAAAGAAATTCTGAAAATCTATAATCAGAAGTGATACATATTTCATGCATTGTAGTTCAGTACAAAAATAAGTGTGTAAAACAAGGATTAAAAGAAGATAGAAACATAGAGAAAGAACCACAATAAAGTTAACAAACCAAAAGGGAATCATATGGATATAAGAAAGAAGCCATTAATCTTGTCCTTGAGGTCAGAGGTATAGTAATGATCAACTGAAATAATCAATTGAAAATAAAATTCAATACACTATTATCTACATAGTCCACATTTATCTATATTTCTTTAGGCATTCGCCTGAAAATCATGCACTTCTTTCTTGTCATTTTCTATGACAAACTGAAACACTTTTTTGTCTATGTACACATACCTACTTGCATGTATGCACACATGTGTGGTTCATCTCATAGTTCATACTAAACTGGATTCACAGTAAAATTAAATTTTCCCATTCAAGTAACAATTTTGAGTAAAAAAATTTAGGTTCATACATTTCATAAATCTAATCACAAAATCAAATATGAAAAATTCAGAAAACAGAGGTCCAAATCAGTAGTAGACCACTTGTCTTGCATAGGTAACAATCTGAGTTTGATCAACAATGCCACCTATCAAAAACAAAAAACAAATGAAATATCTTACTGTTATAAAAAGTCTTTGATTTATATCATGTCAGATCACACTTGAAACAACATGCTTGGTTGTGTTCTTAAACAGATGATTAGGAATGATTGCACAAAATCCCATCATAATTTACTATATGATTTAAGAAGTATTAACTGGATTGAATATAAAAGGAAATATGCAATAATATTTATGAAAGTGAGGAAATAAAGTGAATTGTGGCATAGATCACATCTGGTGCATTTCCTTGAAAAACCTTTGTGCATATGCAGTATTGCTAACAAATAGCTCCATCAAACTATTTGTTGTTTTTATCTAAAACCACAAACAGAAACAAAACCAAGTTAAACAGAAATTTTAGTTTTCCTCCTCCCTTCACACACTCATACACAGGACTTTCTTTCTTGAGTCATTTTTGTTGAATTAACAAGTTCATTAGGTTGGTATAATAAGGCATCACGAACTTCCTTCTTCTTTATTTCCTGGACTTCACTTGATACAAGTGAAAAACATATCTTTCTTTCATCCAAATTTAGATTAAGCCAAAGACCCTGTACAACTTTTGTATCCATATCTGCAACCAGAGAATTAGCAATTCAATGAACACATGGAATTGGAAAATTGTTCTTCATCCTCCTAATGAAGGTTGCTATTAGCAGTATTAGAGAACAAATCCAGGCAAATAGGAAAAATCAAATAAATAGTTTAACAGTAGCAACAACAAAACATCATAAAGTTATCTTTTATAAAACTATGTTTACATACTTCTTTAAGGGACAAATTTTACAAAGGCATAAATGACAAATATATAGATGCAAAGGTAAAAGACATGAAAGAGAAATGAGCATTGTTATGTTATGTGTTATGTGTTGTTTGTAGTTATAAATATCTATATGTTAGCAATTCTGTGAAAAAAATTCAGAAGTATACTATGGGTCCCTTAAATGTCATGGAAGGATAGACAGATCAGTTTATATCATTCTGAGAGAAGAGATTCAGAAAACATTAAAAGAGAAGTTAATATCAATGTAAATGCAATCACTGTCAAAAACAGTCAAGAAGCTGATTAAACAAAATAATGAGTAAATTAAGTCTTTTATTGAAATGTTTTATTTCACAATTGTTTTAACTATACTTTAAAATAATATTTTTTCTAGTTTTGTCTACCTAAATAATTACTGTAGAATCATATTTATGCTAGGATAAATATTCAAAGTATTATACTAAAGTTTAGGCATTAGTTGAATTCCTAAATTAATGAAATTTTCAAGAAAGTTTCATAAAATCTCGTGTTTATTAATTTATACATAAAGCTTCTAGAGCCTACTCACATTTGTTAATATACACATACTAAAAATGATCTCACAATTAGAACAACTAGTTATTTGAAGGTGATTTGATACTCTAAAAGGTTAACTTTTCTTGCCACAGACAAAGCAACATATTTACTGTTCTTGTTTCTTGATTTTTGTGCAACAATTAGAAAAACTTAAAGGCTCCAAATGGAAATTAAAATAATTGTAAAGTAGGTATGAATTTTATGAGTTTGAAATAGTTTTCCCCCAGGAAACAAACTTTCAGTATTTCCTCAAAATTCAAGAACTGCAATGTTATCTACATTAATTTTCTGTTATAGTATAGTTTTCAAATATATGTGTGTTTGGAATATATAAAATTGTGGATTCCAAATTAATATTATAGCATAAAATTTTTCCATCTTTACAGTTTATTTAGACAATACCTCATCATATTTAGTGTTTTATAGTTACTCTACTCTATTTTTGTTAACAGATATTGGCATTTTCAAATATTCCATACACATTACATCTCACAAAAACATAATGCATAGCTGTCATGTCAAATCTCATTGTATACATGGTACACTGTGATTGATGAATTTTTCTGTGCTATAGAGTTAAAAGATCATTGCTTTACCTTTCCAATGCTGAATTAGCTTTGAAATACAATCTCAATAAGCTATTACTATCAACTTGAACCTTAAAATTATTTTCCAAAAAATAATCAGTATCTCTGTTTCTTCTTCATATGCTACAGTAGCTCCTTTGAAAACCTGTCTTATGTTTTATAAAGAGTTAAAGAGCATATCACTCATATTCAAATCAAGAAATATAAATAACTATTTTCAGTATAAATATTATCAAGTGAAGTATTTAAATAATTTTCACTTTCATAATCACAGTCATTTAATACTTTTAGTGGTCTAAAAGTATGCGTTATGCATACATACAAAAATCTCCATGATGAATGTGATCATTATGTTCTGCAAATATGTACTAATAAAAGGAATAGTATGTTCTTTAAGTTAAAAATATATGATAAAGCAAAAAGCTAAGATCTCCTATGAGTTGGTGCCATACATGGGCTGACTAGGGGAAAGCCAGATGCCAGCCTTCTCCTGTGAGTCTGCGCCATTCATGGACTGTAGAGGAGGAGAAAAAGAAGTCAGCAAAAGGTAAGATCTGTTGTGAGTGGCGCCATGTGTGGGTTGACTAGGGGAGAGCCTGATGCCAGCCCATTCAGGCACACAACAGGGAGACAAGAAGGCCAGTCCTACTCTGCCCATCCTCCCCTCCATAACTGACTGGCCGATCCAGAGAAACACAGGCTGTGATGATAGGTAATGAGGTAAAATACAATTTACTGCTTGTAGTGTTTACTGTTTTGGTGACTTTTCGGGCCTAAAACCAGTAGTCTGATCAACTATTCAGACTAAATATGCAGTATAGCATATATGGAGGATCTCCTTCTGAAGATGGTAGCCATTGTTAATTCCCTATTATCTTGTTTGTAAATCCTCTTTCTTAATGTTTTGTTTGGTTGTTTTTTTATTCTGTTTTATCTTATTTGATTTTGTTATATCTGATGGCATGGGCAGCTATTTCAAAGATAACAAGATATACTGTGGTGGCCACTTTTTATTTAATATTATATTGTTTTAAAGTCCTTTATTGCATTCATTGTTTTGTTTTTATTGGTTCTGTTCTGTTTCTATTTTTGTTTGATTTTATTATGTCTGATGGTATGGGCAGCTATTTTGAAGACAACAAAAGGCATTATGATAAACATTGTTGATTTCCTATTACTTTATTTAGAAATCCTGTGTCACTTACACTGTCTTATTTTGATTGGCTTTATTCTGTTTTATTTTGCTTGGTTTTATTCTCCCTAAAATAAAATTTTAAAAAAACATGGTATTCTCTACCATGTTTCCAGCTCGAAGAGCAGACCATGTTTCTTTTGTTGGGTTGGTGATTATATTTTTAAAATATTCCTTCAGTAAAACTTCAGATCTTTTTTAGTTGCACTGGTATCTTTTCAAAATATGAATATTCAACATTTACTGTAGTTCATAGGTCAACAATGCTTGCTCAAGCAAATGATCATATTACCTGGAATACTAGAAAAATACTTTAAAAGACAGCCGCTATATAAATGCTGTTGACTTATAAGATCAGACATTTGTTGTTTCTTAGTTTAAAATAGATTACATCAGGAAGCTAATTTCAATCATTACATTCCATTTTAAAAGTACTACAGACATAAATACTGAAGAAGATCTAACTTTTCTAGCAAAAGAAGCTGCCTTGTTTTGCTATAGTAATACATAAAATTGATCCTGGGTTCTTAGTCTTTTGGAGAATGGATAACTACATAAGAAAAGTGTATTATGATTTAACTTTACTCAAAACATGTATCTCGTACTTGATCCCTTAATAAAGTATATTATAAGACATATGATAATTAAGTATGTATTGATTTTCTAAAATGTGTATAACTATGAGGTTTCATTTATGAAAAAGAAATCATTCCTATTTCTAGTTCTATTATATATGTTATCTCATAATAAACTTGGACATAAAAATATGAATTTACACTTTAGATATCAGAGAATATATTTACCTTGCTTCACTTATTAAAATCTGTTATTGAACTGTTATTTTTCTAATTGGAAAAATACACTTTTTTGTTAGTATATCATATAGTTTTTCAACTACTATTACTTGAGCAGTGGTAGAATTGAACACTTACAATAATAATAATAGTAATAAAATAATGTAAGTGTTGGTTTATCACAGATGCACAAGTAAAATAGAATGTAAAAGTTTACATAACAATCCTTCCAAATTAGGGAATTGTTACTAAATAGGTCATATCTTTTTGTGTCGCTTATTTATTTCTTTCATTTATAGATTCTTCAATTGGGAAAATTTCACATGCATTTATAATGCATTTGTAGTTCCTCCAGCAAACACATGAACACTTGTGATGCCAGTACTTATTTTATTTCATTTAAATAAATTATTGAATTTTATTTTCCTATATTCACAATCTCTGACATTTTTATAGTTGCTAGTAATGCAGTGAGGATAATAGTCTATAAAGAATCAGTTAAAATATCTTTATAATTTCATGTAATGAAATGAATAATAATGTCTGGAAAGAAGATTCAATTTCATATATTTCATTTTATAGTAATGCCAAAAATATTGAAATAAACATCATTGAACAAAAATGAATGTTCAGATTGAAATTTTAGTTAGTTTTTGAAAAAAAATTACACTTAAATGTTGATCTATCACAGTAATAGGTAACAACATTGAACTTTCAGTGGAAAAGTGTTAATTTCTGAAAATTTGTCATAGCTATTATCAGAATGGATAGTTTTTATATACTCATCTTTGATTAGTACCTTAACCAGATTTGCCAACTTGTTTTAGTTTTTACTTAACTAAAGAACAATTTTTATAATGCTCAATTTCAAAAAGTACTTTTGAATGAATAGACAGGTCTAAATGTAGCTAGGTAAGTTTTACCATAAGCATAATCTTGAAAAAAATCTAATTAAACACAAGTAAGCAATTTAGCATATCATGTAATTGTAGAATGTTTGATTTGCTTTCATTTATTTAAAACATGGATCTGCACTGTAATCTGAGTTCAAAAATATCTATAAATTCTATTTCTTCTAAATTATGGGGCTGTAATTGTAATTTCTAAGTCTAACGTATTGTACAAATATATAACATGATGGCTTTCAGACAAAATAAATTATTCATAAAAGCTTAAACATTTTTAAGACATTACAAAATTACTCTCAAAACAATAGTATGCAAAAAAAACCTTTCAATGTATAGTGGATAAGTATTACCACTATTACCAGTATTCTTCCAATTAATGTTTTTGAAGAATATTAGCAAAAGAAAGAAAATTGTGTGTTGTATAGCTGAAAATTATATTACTAGTTTAACTGTAACACAGCAATCATTTAGTTGCTTTAAAAACAAAAATTTATTTCAAGGAAGATTAGTTTATTTCTAATGGTTTAGAATTATGAATATACTAAAAAAAAGAAGTTGACATTTAGCCCATTTTATGCTATTTTGATGATTACAAGTGATCACTTATGTCAGACCAGTGTTGAACACATCTCTGCACCTTAGTGAGTACATAACATTGATGGTTTTGATGTTACTTATACTTTAGAAGAAAGGTTTAGTAATAAACTAAAAATAGGAACATAATGGGAACTTTAAGGAGTATGTTTGTAGAAACATTTCAATCAAAAGATTTTATTTCCGTATTAGAGGGACTCTCACAATTTTGGGAAAAATTGAGAAAAATTTAAATATATGAAAATAATTTGTATTATGATAATACATTCAATTAAAGGTATATCTACAATTTCATTTCTCAATATCAAGCTAATTTAGATTGTTAGTGATATAAAATCATATTTGTTTGCTTTGGATGACTTTAAAAAAACATGAATAGCTGCCAATTTTTTTATATCAAAAACTAAGATCCAAAAAGAAACATATCTGGATTTCCTTAGCAGAATACAATGTTTTGAAAATTTAAACAGTGTACAGAACCCTATGATTGCAAAGGTTAGTGACAAATTAATTCCCAATACGCCCCACAAATGACATAGATGAAAGTAACTTTGTTCTTGAGAAGCGGATGATTCAGTCTCTTAGTGTAGTTTATTCTGAGTCAGGAAACTTGGCCTTTGTAAGCATTGTTATCAATGAATTTAAAATAACTCCAAAGTTCAAATATCAGTGAAGCATCACTTCTTATGTTCAAATCAGATGCCCATTTGGCTAGGCAAATGTCATTTATACTTCAGAAGACATCCATGTTATAATCAAAAATGAATTAGCAGACATGGAAACTTCAAGCACCATTTATCATCTGGAACTCATGTGCATTAATATGCCTCATATCCGTGACTCGGAGAACAGCTAAGTCAGTTCCAGAATTGCTGTTATATTTAAAGCAACTGGTAATGGATTTTAAAGTGGATGTATTGAAATTGAATGCCAACTAAATATAAATGATGGTACCTTTTGAAATTAAATTGCAAAAGGCTTTGTCTTTATTGTCATCTTCAGTTAACATATTTGTCACATTTCTACCATGGATGTCCTATAACAGAAATTGTTTAGAGTATAAGATGAGGTAAAGCACACACCAAATTCTACTTAAGTGAGCATCTTATAAATATAGTTGGTTTCTTATGAAGGAAAATCCCATTCCTTTACTCTAGTTGGCGTGGTCTTATACACAAGATTCCACTGCTAAATACCTGGGTTTTATTTTTATGATTATTACATGCAATACATAATGTTCTCTGAATATATTTACTAGTGAATAAGAAGAGAGAATGAACTCAACCGTTAATGTATTAAAATATTAAACATATTACAGTATACACTTTATGGTAAAATGAATTTTTTATTTTTTGTACTCCTTAATAAACCTTAAAAATGAGCCCATAAAAATTAGTTGTGTTTTAAGCTTAAAGCAAATATAAATCAAAAATGCAACTGAAGATGTTTTGCCAGTAGATTACTCTCTGTGCATGCATGTGTCTGTGTGCACTGTTACAGAGAACACTATTTTAGAGCACAAGAATCATTCTAATTATGCTAGGGAAAAACTGCAAAATAAAATATAAAATCCTAACCATCAAATACTATTATTTAAAACTAGTTTACCAAATTCCACACATTTAATTAACTAAAAGCATCTAAACACAATAAAGCAGTAACACTTTTCTTAATCACAAATAATTTTATTAAAACAATTTTATCAAAAGAAATATCACATATATAATAGTATATGTACACACTCATGCAGTGTGTAAAATTCATTTTCATTGTGTATTTACTGAGAGCAATATCATCTTAATTTTGCTTCCTTTCCTCCACAAAGTATGTACTCTGCTTGAAATAGGTCAGGTGCTCAAAATGCCTTCCTTGGTTGACTTGGCTGTCCTTATATTACAATAGCTACTATATAGAAAATGCCTGCTGTTTCAGACAACATACAATATGTGTGAAATCCTTCATTTCCCATTCTCAAAACAATGTTTCAGCAGAGCATTATTATTCCCTATTGATATACAACTGCTAAAATCATATTTCAGAAATTTTATGTGTATATATGTGGTAATATACAATGATACATAGAGATAGATAGATAGATAGATAGATAGATAGATAGATAGATAGATTTAATGAAGTCTAATGTGTTTAATAAATTTTCCCATTCTGTAGTGATGAAAAAACAAGTAATTAAAAAATGTATACTAGTTTCTCAAGAATTCAAGAGTATCATTAGTTCAAACAGTATCATTTTATTTAATACTGTGATTAACGGTTGTGTTCCTGGCAATATATACTACATGGTGCTACATTATATAGCTCCTACAAAAATGCTGTATGTATTCAGAAATGATGTTTCAATAAAAAGAAAAACTACACACATAATAACTAAAATCAAAATCAGAAAAAAAAGCAAGAGATTATCAGTGAAGGGGATCTAAGGATGTACAGCAGCATCATGCATTATATATAAGATTCAAGATTGTTGTTTTCCAAATGTAGAAAATAATATGTCTGTCATGATCCTCCAGAAGATTAAATGAGCTAATACACATGATTATCCATAACAATAGAAACTTGGAATTTTTCTGAGGTAGAATAATCTTACAATAAGAAGGTACTAACATCTTACTGTCAACTTCCTACATTACAGAAAAAATTTCACTAGATTAAATTTTAAATGAACTTTAAAATTACTGTACTATCTCTTGGTAATCCCTTGTCACATAGTACTAAAATCTCCTGAGAAAGTGATCTGCTAAAGTGGTCATTTAATACAATTTATCAACTATATAATATAATTATTTTAGCCCTTTAAAAATCCAAAGCACTAATGATTTAAAGGACAAAATAAAAGGTGATTGGAAACAATGAGATGAACTTTGTGGAAGTAGAATGGGAGCCTGAGGATAGGGGTTACAGGAGAGTGGGGATGGGAAGAAGAAGCAGAATGTAAAGACTTGATGTATGTGCATAGGAATTCCTCCAGATTGATGTGCTTAACATGTACTGTGGCAGAGAGAGGAGAGGTAGGCCAGCACAAACCACAAGGGAAGTTTCACCTTCCTTGTGCTGACCCGGGCAGAATTTGGCCACTTGAGTCCCAGAAGGAATCGAGGGCCCAGGAAGTGATTTCCAACATGCCCAGGGAAAGTTTTGGAACATTATTTGAAACACAGAAATATAGGAAAATGACAAAAAAAAAGAACCAAATGCAATCTCAAACGTCCAGCCCATCCCAAGAAAGCCTGGGGGCCAAATACATAGATGAAAATACTAGCCATACACCTGAAATACCGAAAATGATATAAACTGAAATAAAGAAGCAAGTATGGAAAGCTATAAAGGAACTCAAATTAGAAATAATCTCCCAGGTAAAAGAAGAAATGATAAAAGTAGTGAAAGAAACACTGAATGCATCTAAAGAAGACACAGCTAAAATATTAGAGGAACAAAGCAAACAGATAGCATCCCTGAATGAACAGTACAAGAAAAAAACAGAATGCATGAATCAGATCAAAAGAGATATAAAGGAAATAAAAAATTCTATTGAAAATTGCCAGAACCACCTCAACGAAAGTGAAGATAGAATTTCAGACCTCGAAGATAAGATTGCAGCTAGTAAACAGGAAAGGAAAGATCTTTTAAAATTAACAAGGCATCAGGAAATAACAATTCAACAGTTGAAGATGATGCAAAGAAAAACAACATAAGATTAATAGGAATAAATGAAAAAGAAGGGGACAACAAAAATCATATTAAGAGGCTATTTACAGAAGTAATAGATGAAAACTTCCCAAACATGAGAATGGAAACTGACATTCAGATTAGTGAAGCATATAGAACTCCAAACAGCTATAACAAAAATAAAACTACACCCAAACTTATAATAATCACATCCCAGAAGTCCAACATAAGAACAGAATATTAAAAGCTGTTAAAGAGAAGAGACAGATCACCTATGAAGGGAAGCCTATCAGAATCAAAGCAGACTTCTCAACACAAACAATGAAGTCAAGAAGAGCATGGAGTGAAATATTTCAGATCCTAAAGGAAAACAACTTCCAACCCAGACTTCTGTACACTATAAAACTGTCATTCATAATGGATGAAGAAATAATTTACTTCCATGATAAAGAACAGCTGAAGAACTTCATGATCACCAAACCAACCCTGCAAGGAATACTGAAAGACATTCTAGATACACATAGGAAAAAACCACTAAGCAAGAAAGACAACTAAACAGAATGGAAAGGTAAAAATACAACAGCAGAAAGATAACATGTCAACAATAAAATGATGTATAACAGTTATAACCATTAATAAAAATGGCCTCAGTTCACCAATTGAAAGAAAGAGACTGGCAGAATGTGTCAAGAAACAATGTCCAACCATATGCTGTTTACAAGAAACCCATCTAACTCAAAAGGAAATTCATAGACTAAAAGTCCAAGGATGGAAAGCAATACTTCATGCAACAGGAACTCAAAAAAAAGAAGTGGGGATAGCTATTCTGTTTGCAAACAATGTAAAGTTCAATCCAAGAATGATCTGAAGAGATAAAGGATGTCACTACATACTAATTAGGGGAAATCTTCAAGAGGAAGAGTTAACAATCTTAAATATATATGCACCAAATTCCAGAGGACCCAGCTATACAAAGCATGTATTAATGGAAATAAAAAATCAAATAAGCAATAATACAATTGTACCTGGAGACCTTAACACACCATTGACACAAAGGGACAGAAAATCAACTAGACAGAGAATCAGCAAACAAATAGCAGAACTGAAATACACCTGCAAACAAATGGACTTGATAGACACATAGAGAGTATTCCACCCAACAATATCAGAATATACATTCTTCTCAGTAGTACAAGAGACATTCTCTAAAATACACCATATAAATGTCCACAAAACATATTTAAATAAATGCAAAAGAATTGAAATTGTCCCATGCATGTTATTGCATCATAGTGCTATGAAACTAGAAATTAATGATAAAAGAAACTGCAAAAACCCCACAAACACATGGAAATTGAATAATACATTCTTGAACAATCCAAGGGTCACCGAGGAAATTAAAGAAGAAATTAAACAACATACACAAGCAAATGAAAATGCAAATACAACTTACCAGAATCTGTGGGATGTAATGAAAGCAGTACTCAGAGGAAAATTTATTGCACTGAGATCCCACATTAGGAAAACAGAATGAACACAAATTAACAACCTGATACTACATCTCAAACATCTAAAAAAAGAACAAACCAAGCCCAAATCCAAAAGAAGTGAGGAAATTATAAGCATCAGAGCAGAAATTAATGCAATTGACTAAGAAAACAATACAAAGAATCAATTAAATAAATAGTTGGCTCTTTGAAAGAATAAATAAAATTGATAAGCCCCTAGCCAACATAATTAAAAAAAGGAAAGAAAAGATTCAAATTCATGCAATACAGAATGAAAAAGGTGAAATCACTACTGACTCTATGGAAATACAGAAGATCATCAACACCTATTTTGACAAACTCTAACCTCATAGGTTTGGAAACACATAAGAAATAGATTCCTAGAAACATATGAACCACCAGAGGTGTATGAAGAAAATGCAAAACTGCTGAATAACTCAATTTCTATTAGTGAAACTGAAAATGTAATTAAGTCGTACCAACAAAGAAGAGCCCAGGCCCAGAAAGATTCACTGCAGAATTCTATAAGAAATACAAAGAAGAACTAATGCCAAGACTCTTCAAACTGTTCCATGAAATCAAATGGGTATCAATTCTCCCTAAGTCATTCCTGGAAGCAAATATTACTCTAGTACCAAAACCTGAGAAAGGCCCAGCTGAAAAAGAGAACTACAGACCAATCTCCGTAATAAACATAGATGCAAAAATTCTCAATAAAATACAGGCAAACAGGATGCAGCAAATCATCAAGAAGATTATATACCATGACCAAGTGGGATTCATCCCAGGCATGCAGGGATGGTTCAACATATGTAAATCAAAAAATGTAATCCACCATATCAATAGAGCCAAAAGTAAGAATCACATGATCATTTCTATAGATGCAGAAAAAGGTTTAGATAAGATCAAACACCCATTCAAGATAAGAACCTTAGAGAGAATTGGAATAGATGGTCTTTACCTCAATATGATCAAGGCCATCTATGACAAACCAACAGCCAGGGTCATATTAAATGGCCCAAAACTGAAAGCTTTTGCCTTAAAATCAGGCACAAGACAAGGATGTCCCTTATCACTGCTCCTGTTCAACATAGTACTGGAAATACTAGCCAGAGCAATTAGACAAGAGAGAGAAATAAAAGGAGTAAAGATAGGAAAAGACGAAGTTAAACTATCATTATTTGCAGATGACATGATACTCTACATAGAAGACCCCCAAAACTCTATTGAAAGACTCCTAGATATAATAAATAAATTCAGCAACATAGCTGGATACAAAGGCAATACTCAAAAATCAATAGCATTCCTATACACTAACAACAAAATCACCAAGAAAGAAATAAGATAAGCCACACCCTTCACACTAGCATCCAAAAAATGAAATAGGAATTAATCTAATGAAAGAAATAAAAGAGTTATACAGGGAAAACTATAATGGAAGAAATGGAAGAGGACCTCAGAAAATGGAAAGACATCCCTTGTTCATGGATAGGAAGAATAAATATTTTGAAAATGGCCATGCTCCAAAAATTATTATACAGATTCAATGCAATCCCAATGAAAATACCACTAACATACCTGATAGATCTAGAGAAATCACTCCTAAAATTCATCTGGAACCAGAAGAGACCTAGAATAGCAAAGGAAATTCTAAGCAGCAAAGCCAAGGTAGAAGGCATCACAATCCCTGACTTGAAGTTATACTACAAAGCTACCATAATAAAATCAACATGGTACTGGAATAAAAACAGATCTAAAGATCAAAGAAATAGACTAGAAGATTCAAACACAATTATGAACACACTCAAACACCTTATCTTTGATAAAGGGGTCAAACATGTTCACTGGAAGAACTATAGTCTCTCTTTAATAAAAACTGGCTGTCCATATGCCAAAAACTACAACTAGACCCATGCCTGCCACCATGTACTAAACTAAAATCTAAAAGGATTAAAGTTCTAAATATTAAAACAGAAACACTAAATCTGTTGGAGGACAAAGTACATAAAAATCTTGAAGATATAGGTGTAGCTAGAGAATTCATTAACAAGAACCAAACTGCATGGAAAACACTTTCCAGAATGAAGAACTGGGATCATGTCTTATGAAAGAGTTTCTGCATGTTGAAAGAAATCCCCAGCATAGTGAAAAGAAAACCCACAAACTGGGAAAAAATCTTAATGAACTGTCCCTCAGACAAAAATCTTAATGAACTGTCCCTCAGTTCTGTCTAAAACTTATAAGGAATTTAAAAAAATCAAACCCCCAAAATTCAAATACCCAATCCAAAAATGAGCATCTGAGATGAACACACATTTTTCAGATGAAGAAATATGAATGTCAAATAAATACATGAAAAAAATGTTCATCATCATTAGTCAGTAGAGAAATGCAAATTAAAACCACACTGAGATTCCATCTCACTCCAGAAATAATGACCAGGATCAAGAAAACAACCAACAACAAATACTGGAGAGGCTTTGGGGAAAAAAGAACTCTTCTGCACTTTTGGTGGGAGTGTAGACTGGTGCAACCACTGTGGAGGTCAGTCTGGAGATTCCTCAAAAAGCTGGGATTGGAAATCCCATTTGACCCAGCTATTCCACTCCTAGGCATATTCCCAGAAGAACTGAAAACATCATACCACAGTGATATATGTGCACCCATGTTTATAGCAGCACAATTTATAATAGCCAGATCTTGGAAACAACCTAAGTGTCCATCAACTGAGGAATGAATAGAAATAATTGTGGTATTTTTATTATATAATGGAGTATTACTCAACTATAAAGAATGATCACATTGAGATATTTATAAATAAATGGATGCAACTTGAGACCATACTCACAAGCAAAATAAATCAAACTCATATTTATAAATACCATATAGTCTCCCTAGTGTAAGAAACAGTAAAAGTACATAAGATTCTATGGTAATCATAGTTCCCCATTATATTGCTTTGAAGTTTTATGAAGTTTTCATTCATTAATTGGAATGGTCTTATTTTGTTTTGTTTGATCTTATTATGTGATGGTATGAACAGCTACTTTGAAGGAAACAAGACATTGTGGCAGCCATTGCTGATTTAATATCATCTTGTTTTGAAGTCCTCACATGCTTTTGTTCTTTTATTACCATTGGTTCTATCATGTTGTGTCTTACTGGATTTTAATATGTATAATAATATAAACAAATTTTTTATGGAAAATGAAATATTATAGTAGCCTTTGTTCATTTTATGTTATTTGGTTCAGAATGCCTTGTAATACTTTCATTCTCTTGGATGGTTTATTCTATTTTGTTATGTTTGATATTATTGTATGTGAAGCTATGCTAAACTATTTCAAAGAAAGAGACATTATGGTAGCTACTGTTGATATCTAATTGTCTTGCTGTGAAGTGCTGTGTTGCTTGCATTGTTCTGTTCTGATCTGCTTTATTCTGTCCTCTTTTGTTTTATTCTCTTTAAAATGAAAAAAAAGTATCACACACGTGTACTGATGAAATAAATAACAAAAATAAATAAAAATTATTTCCACCTAAATAAAATATGGAGATCCAGCATAAAGTGTCTGACAGTAGCACTCAGATCACTCAGACATTCACAGATCACTCAGGCTGGGACCACATTTCTAGCTGGGTGGCAGGGAAAGAAAATACTGCAACAGAGCTGGAAGGAGACAGCAGAGTGAAATCCAGAGAAGAGTGGCTGAAATAAGAGGACTTGTTGAACTCAGAGGACTTGCAGGCAGGTTTGCAGATAAAAAGTCCTACAGCAGAAGAAATTGATGGGGCAGCTGGGTACCCATCATCACTTTCATAGCTCAGTGGTTCACTGGTCAGGTCTTTGGGCCCAGAATCTGAAATATTCTTGGAAAAAAGCTCCTAGGACCTGGTCATTATGGGGAAAGTGAGACAGAAAGAAAACCAGATAGTGGAAGTATCAGGGATAGAAACATAAAGTTCTGAGGAGAATATCAGAGAAATAGTCCTTGGCATGGGAATGGTGAGAACTGAGGTTAGAAGAGACCCAGTGGGCTCCAACAGAAACAAGCATAGTAAGTGTTGGGACAAAGTGAGATGGACTGGATGATTTTGCCTCATCAGCATTTCCCTGACACCCTCAATGGGGAAAACAGCAACAAGGGAGAGACCCAGAGGAAAATGACAGCTGGGACCCACAGGTGATAAAGATAGAAAGAAGCCATTCAATTGGTGGAAACCGGGGCTGTGTCTTTCACAACCTCAGACACCCTAAGAGAAATAAACAAGGACATTAAAAATATAATTAGTAGTTTAAATTTTCCGTAAGAGAAGATGGTAAAATTCTTCACATAAAAGACCTAAAAACCTCCACCAGAAAAATTTCAATGACATAATCAAATTCATCAAAGTGGTAGATATGAAATCAACACAAAAAATAATACCATTACTAGATATTAATAATGAGCCCACTGAGAAAGAAATAACACGATTGATTCCATTAACAATTACTTCAATATAAAGTAAATAATTAGTAATCAACCTGATGAAGGAAAAGAGTAAAAATTTCAAAATACTAGAGAAAAAACTGAAGATATTAGAAGATGGAAAGATCTTTCTTGCTTATGAATCAGCAAAATTAGTATTATAGAAATGGCCATATTACAGAAAGCAATCTAAAGATTTAATGCAATTTCTACTAAAGCCCCAACATCATTGATCAAAAAGGTAGTAAAAATAAAAACATAATCCATACACAAATAGCAAAGACTTGGAATAAAAGCAAATCTGAGCAGAAGAAAAATGGTGTAATTATCATGATACTGTATTTTAAATTATACTACAAAGGTATATTAACAGAAATGCCATAGTGCTAGTCTCTTGACAGACCTTGAAGACCAACAATGTAGAACAAAAAAATGTAAAAAAAAATTCATGAAACTATGGTTAAGAGATTTTTGAGAAAGAGGTGAAAAAATATTTTGAAGAAAATACAACCCATTTAACAAATGATGTTGGGGAAACACATGATGATCGGAATTAAATCCCTACCTCTCACCCTGTACTAAAATCAAATTGAAATATAGTAATGATCTAAATATAAAACCAAAAAGTTTAAAAGTGATGGAAAATAGCATGGAATAGACATGTCAAAGGTTGTTGCTTCCTGAAAAAAATCCCAATAGAAAAGAAATACCATAAAGAATTAAAAATGGGTTTACATAAAATTAAAATATTTGCAGGGCAAAGGAAACAACAGAGCACAAACACAACCTATAGAAAATGAATATATTTTTGCTAACAACACTTTAAATTGAGAAAAAATATCAAGAGTATAGATAGAAGTCAGAAAAACTGACATCTAAAAAATAAATGACCCAACCAAAAACTGGCAAATGAACTCAGTACACACTTCTCAAAAGAAAACAAATCAAAATAAAACAAACACAGTCAACCAATAATATGTGATTATGTAGGAGGATGGAGGTAAAAAGATGAAAATTTAAAGGAAAGATCTAGCTAAAAGACTTCTAAATATTGAATTTTTTTTTTAATTACAGCCTAGACATGGTTGTACATGTGTGTAATCCCAGCACTGAGGAAAACGAAGTAAATCTCAGTCCTATTTAGGAAACTTAATGAGACTCTTTCTCAAAACAAAAATTAAAATTATAAAAGGTTGAAGATGTGTCTCAGAGCTAGAGGATCCTCAACTCAATCGCTAGAACTGCCAAAGGATACCAATTTCCCATGCTTTGGCTTTTGTGACTAACACCGCCATGTGCTAAGCATTCAATTCAATAATTTAGAAATATGCCAATAAAACAAAATTAAATGAAAAGGATGTCTGTTATAAAAAAACTTTTGCAATATGTTAACAAAATAAAAAAGGAAGTATACTCAACCAACTTTTCTCAATCCTTAATGTTGTATTAATGTAAATATTTTTTAGCATTGATACACACTTTTCTCTGTTCCTAGTACAACTGTCCTTAAGATTCAAAGAAAATCTAGTTCCTAATTGCTTTACCTATTCAGAGGTAACATATTATTGTTATTATCCAAGTCTTCAGTATTGCATTCCTATCATAAACCTAGAGCACAGAAGACACAAAACAAAGTAAAAGATATTCAGTAACGTGGAATGAATATCCACCAAATAACACATACATTACAATAAAAACTTGAAACAATGTAAGTGATCAGCACTTTCAAACAATTTCAAAATTATTAATTCACTATTCTCACTACATTTTACATTTTACCTATATTTTAAATCAGTATCGAGTCAATGTTGTTTTAGGGCATTTTATTTTGTATTTCTCCTTAATTTCCTTAAATACCCTTTAAGGGCAGACTGAAAACTTTCTCTCTGTGTCTCTGTCTCTGTCTCTGTGTGTGTGTGTGTCTCCCCATCTCATTTTTTCCTCTCTCTCTCCCTTTGTCTATTGCCAAAGACTTTCATCTTACCCTGTATATTTAGAGCATGTGTGGTCATGTATATGTACGTGTGCTATATGAAAATAGCATTGTTTCTTTCAAAGTATGAATACTTGAGATCCTAACTGCCACTGTGAAGGCATTAAGAGTTGAGGCCTTTGGAGATAATAAAGTGATGACCATAGAACCCCTTTGAGTACAGTTTGGCAAAGAAGTGGGCCCTCAATAGATTCTGAGAGTTCAGGCACTTCAGTCTTCCAGAACAATGCAAAAGGAGTGTTTTTAGCTAAGCAGGCCACAGTCATTTGTTGTGACTGTTCCAATTTACTAAGACAGTGTGTGTATAATCTAAATGATAATTCCATCATTGCTTTTCAAAAATTATGATAATTATAATTTGGGCGGTGAAAGTTTTCAAAAAATTCTATCTACTACTATCAATGCAGATAGCTCAAAAATTTTCGTTTATGATATGGCATAAATTTTGTAAGAAACTAATTTCAAGGGTTACAGTATGTGGGTAAAATTGAAAATTTTAATGAATATTCTTTTAAAGTTCACAGTATCATTTGAATGAAAGTATCTGACATCATCAAAACTGTCTTAACTGATTTGTAGCAAACTGGAAAATTCACTTAAGACCCCTATGTCTATTATAAAAATTAACCTATTTATTGCTTGATTTACTCAAAATTTATACCAACCACAATATATTGTATATGGATGTACATGAATATATATATAGATATTTATACTACATATAGTTGATATTAAATCCCATAACAACTTCTACTAATATTACAGTTGTACAAGAATCATTTTGCCTTTTTAAAGTTATAGCACAAACAATAATACAGTTCAATTGAAATTCAACAAGTTACCTATGATACTCATCTCAGATGACAAGATATTTGCAGTTTATGATAAGATGTGAATAAAACACCAGATACTGATCTAGTATCATTATCACATTCCTTCATTTTTGTGTTAGCATCTGAGCAATAAAATTATATGATTACACCCATGGTTAGAAAACTACAGAAGGCGAGTTTCTTTCAATCCACGATGTCATTTATATGCAAAAGGAGTATTTACTTTAAAGGTTTTTGTACACAATTAGTGAAATCATTATTTATGATCAGATATTTTGCACTTCATAGTACATAACGTATCCAGAGAGTAATGGGGTCCCAGATTTGTGGAGATTCTTATTCATTATCTCTTAATTGCCTGCTTGGAGCAAAGTCAAATCAGTTCCCTTCTTGTCTGACCATAGCTGTCTTTCTTATGACCCTGAACACCATGACTCTCACTTCTCTTTATAACAAAATTCATGTCGATTTGGAAAACATTTACTATTCAAAGAAGGTAAGGAAATAAAACATGTTTGAATGATTTTTATTGTCACTGTCTCCACAGTTTTTCAGGCTTGTAATGTATTACAAAGTATGACCTCACAGTGTTCTCAGACGTCCTTAAAACCTGCAAGAATTCAGATTGAGATTTGACGTACTCTTGAAATCAAATTTAAGTAAGGAAAACCATAATATAGTACATAGGAAGATAGTGTTTTCCATGAAGGAATCCTGTGTTTCAACTTTATCACCATTTCGGATACTGCTGTTTTCTCTGTGTGTCTCTTTGTTTCTCTCTGTGTCTGTCTGTCTGTCTCTCTCTGTCTCTCCCTCTTACAGCATTATTTCTGAGAAGGCCCATACTTGCAGAATATTCACTAGACCAACAATGTTAATGCTATTAGAACCAGCCATGTCAGAATTTCCAGTAACTTTTGCAAATATAACATAAGAATCTCTATTGTCTAACATCATCTTTTCAGATTTTTTCTTATTTGGAAAGTACTTTTTAATTTTCTTAGTTTATTCTGGGTACAACATCTACATTTTTTAGTAAATCATGCACAAAAGTAATCTATTTATTAATGATTGACAAGTTAATACATTTTTTTTTCTTTTTGACACAGGGTCTTGCTGTGAAGTTCAGACTGGCCTTGAGCTCATGTTGAAGCCCAGGCTGGTCTTGAACTCATAGCGTTCCTCCTGAGTACTGGGATTACAGGGGTCTTCCACCAAGCCCAGCTATAACTACACATTTTAAATATGCCAAATGGTAGTGTGGATGTTCCTCAAAACATCTGCCATTTTTATTTATCACTTCTACATAGACCTTAACATTTATTTTGGGCTGGGGATATAGCTCAGCAGCACAAGTCACTGACTGGCAAGTATAAGGTTCTGAGTTTGATTCCTGGTACAAAAAAAAATTATTTTAAGGCTCAGGTTGCTGTGTGTGGTACAATAGCACTGTGATGATTGCACACATTCATTACATTATGACAACAGAGGAGTGAACACATAGGGAGTAACTAGTGTTATGCAGCACTCACTGTTTATATGGGTCTCCCTGCATTTACTGATCTCGCTATACGAAGTATTTTCCTTGTTTATCTTTTTAACATAGAAGTTAACAAGCCATACACAATGGGCCAAGTATAGCTTGGATCATATGCATATAAATGTTTTATTCAAATGAATGACAGCAACAGAGAGGGGGAGATAATGAAATACAGAGAGCAGTGATACAGGAGATGTAAGTGACTTCATAGTCTAAACATGTGTGTACATCTCTGTCTTAAAAATGATGGCATCCAATACCAACACCAAAACCAAGATACCAAGTACTTATCACATCAGACTATATAATCAGCTTTTTATACAGGAGACATTCAGACAAGTAATTTGGGGGCAATGATGGATACTGGAACCAGAGCCATTGTCTCACACTGTATTCCTTCTCAATCATT